>NW_010579291.1:9720-22850 GCF_000705375.1 Tinamus guttatus | reverse complement strand
GACACTCCCCTTCCCCCTTCTTGTCTCATATGTCCATGAACATTAGAAAAATCCTGTTACACAATTAAGTTTTTGGGTGAAATATTCACTGAAGATGCATCCATGAGGTTCCTGTTACAGTCAACAGACCTAATCGAGAAATCTATTGCTCAATATTGATTTGACATCAAAGAAGAAAGAAGAAAGTCAAGTTTCTCTCAGAAAATGAATGTGATTTCCATCAATACCAGGCATCTAACTTTCTCTAGCGAAGACATATTTGAGGCCTCAGTTGTTTGTGGATCTTTAAAATCATTTTAGAAGGAATTTGTTACGTTTTCCAAAAGCATAGTTAAGAAATGTGTTAGAATGTGCAGGTATATTATTGTACTCATCAAATTCACCAGGACCTTTAAGGTAAATAATGAAGAATGTTTCAGAATATAAGCATTGGCCAAAACACTCTTTGTTAATCTGTGTGTGAACACCAACGGTGACCGATTATTCTCTTTTTTTAATTCCTTTTTCAAGTAAGGACCACACTTTTTTTGTTCCGTGTCATTCATCCTCCAATAGGAGTTCTGGCTAGCACAAGGTTATTACTCAGAGTCAGAACTCTATCCTAAATTATATCTGCTGCAAAGGAAGCTGTCCCATTCTCTCCTGTGTTTTATGCATGTAAGGATTTACTTAGTGGGAGCATTAAATGTATTAGCCTTGATCTGCTGGAGAATCAAATTTACAGAATATATAGCAGAGAGAAGAACCACATGCATGTTCACAGAAGGCTGATCAGAGCTGCAGGGCTACATGGTAGTCACAATCACATTTAAGCAGCAAGCTAACTGCAGTAGTACAGCTAAAATCAGCATTTCATGCATAACTCTCACTCAAAGCCAGACTTTCCTTCCATTTAAGAACCAAATCTAACAGTCAAAGGAGTTCCCTTATATTTGCACTGAATCTTTATATTATGTGCCACAATACTTTTGATTTTGTGGAAATTACTATAGTAAAACGATCACATGCTAATCTTACTCATTAATTTACCTTCCAACCCCGAAGACTTAGTGTAGTCTGTTTTATAGTATAATCTGCTGGCTTCTTATACACAAATGCCAACAGACCATCTGCATATACTGAGGAGTTTAACTCCTGCTTATGTAAAATATCTGCAAATTTACAGAGGCTTACAGAGGAACTTTCAAATGCAGGGAAGACAGTCCTTTCAAACAGTAAATTGTTTAAAAAATTTACAACCCTGAAGAACATTTTATTGCTTTTCTAGATTTAATATAGTTATAGGTTCTTGCAACTGACTAAAGTGCACAATATGTGTGAACCCCTAGAAATTTCCTTTTCTTAAATCTTTTTTTTTTGTTTAAGTCTCAGTGGTCTGCTTTGGTTTTCTTTCTCATTTTCCTTTATTTTAATAGACTCCTTTTTATATATGTTGCTGTACCTCCAAAACCTCTTACTATTAAGTGGATTTTAGCTTTCAGTAACTGAGGGTGTGTATTAAAGGGAAATTTCCCAATGACCATCAGCATTGTGACATGGTATAGCTGTACATTTGGATGTGAGATTAGCTCTAGAATTGCTACTTTATATTAAGATATGCAAGCAGATTATGCTTATGCCAGGCTTTTATAGCCCTTGATAAAATGCAAGGTTTTCAAAAAGGAGCCCAAAGTCAGGCTTCTATGAGCCATGATGATCAAAATGGTATTTTTTGGTCCTGTCTATTTTTGGCCTCATAGTTGGTTGTAAGATTTTCAATAACAAGATGTACTTCATACAGAACAACTGATGCAAATAATCAAAAGCATATGGAAACATATAGGAAAGAACTGAGATTGTCTAACTTAAAGAACAGAAGTTTCAGTAAGTATAAGATGAAGCAAGAACAACTGATGCAAATAATCAAAAGCGTGGAAAACATATAGGAAAGAACTGAGGTTGTCTAACTTAAAGAACGGAATGTTTCAGTAAGTATAAGATGAAGCGTGTTTAAATAGATAAAACATTGCTACCAGGAGGAAGGGCATTACCTCTTTGTACAAGACAAGAAATAATGGGTTCAGGGTAGA
The DNA here is from genome assembly GCF_000705375.1 of Tinamus guttatus. Next base: position 20,781 of record NW_010579291.1, on the reverse strand, counting down.
CATCAGCCCAAAGGTTTAACAGGAAGACAGGAATAGACTGTCTGATGAGGATATGGAGTCTGAAGGTCTTTAAGACCTGCTTAGGCACATACCTGTTAGAAATGATACTGGTAAAGTGTGTCATGCCTTTGACCAGTGGCATAGACTAAACATCCTCCTGAAGCCTCACAGAATCACAGAAAAAAAAAAAAGGCTATGGAAAACAAGGGGAAAGATTTCACACTGAGAGGAAAAGAGGATAATAATCAGTAACGACAGTCCTGCGGGATTTAAGTTAATGAATACTTACAAATTCAAAAAAGCATCATTCCCCGTTCTGCAATGCCGCCATTTAGAGCACTCTCTGCTCTCATATCACAAAAACCCTGCAGGAGGCCTGAGAGATGTTTGTCCCAACTGTCTTGCCTGCCTGCTCAGTCTTTCTCCTGGGGAGTGAAGTTAAGGAAATCTTCCATTTGAGCTTCTTCCCTGAAGAAAACAGTTTTTATTCTATGGTTGCCTTTTTGTGTTAAAGTTACCAAGGCACACTGAGTAATCACTGGAATGATCAGAAGGTCATAGAGATGCCCAAATCCAGCCCTGGGCATGTCTAAGTTGATGTCTTTGTTTGCTTCACAAAACCAGAGTAGTTTGTGTGAGGATTAGGTATCAGCAATTCAACCCAGATGATTGCTTTATTATGGAAAAAGCTGCTTCTCCACGGAGCCCAGCAAGAAGCCACCATGCGAGGAAGTCTCATGTGCTTCTGTTCTGTCCCCATGGAAGCAGCAAGCTTTAAAGGAAGAGGCAGAAAAAGATGTACAGCTGCCAAGGAGACAGGCTTACAAGTGTGTGAATGCCATGTGCCTGTATGGATATCTAAAGGATTAGGGGAGAATTAAATGTTTGGCTTATCTTTGCTGTTCAGCTCAGCTTCAAAGCTGGAGGATGATATTAAAGAAGATATTTCCCCTTTTTAAATACTAGTGGGCTACTAAAACAATAGCTAGAAAATGCACTCATAATATACAGGTATATGTACAAATGTATTGGGCAATTCTTATCAGATTGGTGAAGAACATGCTATCCAGAAGCATGAGGTGGTGATATAAAGCCCACAGTTTTAGATATCAGTGTATAGTCCCCAGCATGGACACAAAGTCAGCTCAAAATTCCTTTCTGAGAAACAGATGAAAGGCATCCTGACTGCTGGACTGCTGATCTCAACATACCCTAACACACAAGGCTGCAGGTGAGATGACCAGCAGTAGGTGGCACTTCTTTTTCCTAGGAGTGGTTCTTTCTTGTTCGGTCAAAATGGGCAGTCCTGGGCAGTCACCAGTTCAGCTACTGCTGTTAAATCGGTTTTGTACACAGAGTCAGAGCTCTTATATTTCCCAAAATGGTGAACGGGCCTCACCATTGCTTTCTCATAACATTTTAAGAGTCCTGAGACACAACTAGAGTTGATGAGATCCTCAGGTCTGCAGGTGCTTCCTGGGCTGAAGGCTCTGTTAAGGATTCAAGTAAATGCAGTGCCATAGCTTGCAAAGAAAGGAATGCACAAGATGCACAAGATATTTCTCAGGCAGGCTGTGGATTACTGTGCAGCTCTCCTCTCTGATATAGCTTTACAAGGAATGCCAGTGGAAAATAGATCAGAAAAAGAAAACATTAAATCAGACTTTTGCTGAACTGAGAAACTCACAGCCCCTGGAACAAGGTTAAAGGAGCCTTAAGATGCCTTGGCATGTTCCTGATCCCCAAAGTCCCCAAAGTTATGATCTAAGGTATGCAGAGTAGCCCACAATTGTGCCTAGCTTAGACCACTTTGGGGACTTTATCTAAGTCATAGCAAATTCTGTTAGGTCAAAACTTTGCCTGGGGCAGCCATGGTCCTCTCTGCTGTGGCCGCACTTCTGAGCTGGGCCTTTCTGTCTCCAGCACCATCTTCTCTCCAAAATACATCTGGGCCAGGGCTTCTGAAAGCATCTTTACACGGCAGGATAATAGCTGTTTTCTTCATGAGAGAAATCTCTTTCACTCAAATTTGGGGGTTTTATGGTTCCTTTTCACTGCTCTTATTCATTATATTCATTGTATTATTCATTATAGAAGGAGTAGAGCAAAGGTGAAAAAAAACCTTATTGTATCTTTCCCCTCTCCTGCCCTAGTCTCTTTCTGAAAAGTTATCACCAAAATGGTTATTTTAGACTAGCAGCAATTGACATTATCCCCAGAGAACTAAGGCTACTTCTTTGTAAGAGCAAATATTCCCTCTGGGCAAATGCAGTGCAGACTGCCTCAGCTGCCCATCACCTACCACAGCTGCACTATTTGCGACTTCACAGGCCCAGCAATGAGGAAAGTAACTTTCTTCAACTTCGCTACAGCTACAGTGTAAGCTGCAACTGCTTTTGTTAGGTTTAATCAGGGCAGGAATGTGTTCTACAGAGTATTATCAAAATATTTTGACAATACTAGTAGATGTTCAAGTTATTAAGCAACATATTAACACAGCCAAAGGTCTTCCTTCAAATCTTGTCCATGTAGAATTGTTTGAATGAAATAAGGGAATTTCTGTCCTTCCTCTCCTTTTCTATCTAAACATGAATAAATGTATCTCTCGCAGGGGAAGCTGCTCCATCCTATCTTTAGGTTACCTAGTCCTTCCTTTTACAAGGGATTCTCATGACATTTTGAGGAGAGTTCATCCCTCTATTTTTTTGGAAGCAAGTGTTTGATATTCAGTGCAGGAAATGCCCTCAAGGTAAAGATGCATCTTTGCCCTGAGAAATTCCATTCTGCCTTGGTCGAGACATTTAATGTTAAATCTCTGTTTTTTCACTTTTCTCAATTTCCTTACCCTGGAAAAAATGTTGGCAACTTGCCAGAATGACGGAAGCATCCGAGGGAGCTGTGAGGAGCCGTCTGGCAGATCACGCTAAGGCTCATTCTGAATTCCTGCTAGTTTCAGGCGCTGCCAACCCCACTAGCACCTCTGCTCCACGCAGTTGCTTCTGCAGCAGTTGGCCAAAGCAAACGTGTTGCAGCCAAAGGACCGGACTCCAAACTGCCTCAGCTCATGAACCATCAGAGTTCACCTATCAGCACGCTGCGGATGGATGGGCTGAACCTCTTGGTAAAGCAACAACAGATATTTGTTGGAGACACTGTCGAGATGCCAGGGCAGATGTAGCTCATGATGGAAGATGGTGCTTCACATCACAGTTCTCCATGCCACTCGGGTCCTCACGCTGGGTCCAGGAAGGGGGCTTCTCAGGGACAAAAACTGCAGTTGGGAAGAAAAAAAGGTTGCCTTAGGTTGCCTTAGGCCTCTTCCCTCTCTCTCTCCAGTAATGTCACCAGCCCCAACACTGAATCTAACTTCTGATCCTTTCCCTTCCTTGTCAGGGACAGGAATTTCATTGATCTTAAGGTTGAGAAATGAGGGCTATCATCTTCCACCTGAAATTGCCTGACGGTACCATATATCCCTCTCAGTCTCTCAGACATATTGCAGCGAGATGAGGCCCTTGCCTTTCAAGGCCAGGAAAGAGATGATAGTGAGTGGTACTCCTGCTCCTCATCTTTTGAGCCAAATACATGGACACAGACCCCCCAAAACACAGAATACATAGAGGAATGAGAGAATCAGGACCATCAAATTCTTTGACTTACGGTGCTGAAGGCTCAGGGGTCACTCACTGCAGATGATGGTGAGGGATGATGAGAGATGATTTACTACACCCATGTAACATAATTAATGCTTTTTTTTGCCCTTTACAAGTTACAGAAGTTTATATCAGCACTGCATCAGAGTCTTGATATTTAGGTTACAAGTACTTGAAAATCAACTGACAGAATATAGACAAAAAATGGCATATTTATAGGTGCTTGTGAAACCTGAATTCCACAACACTTGCTTGAGACCGTTATAACCCTTTTTAGTTACGCAGTCCTGTTATGTTCTTTATCCGGAACTGTATCTAGCACACAGATGGGATTTCCAAAGGGGATACATTCAGACTGCATTGGGAAATTTGGCATATATGTCATTGCAGCCCAGATACTCCTTTCATAGTTTCATTAATCGACTGTCACATATATTTGACTGCAAAACAAGTGGCAAGATAGTTACAAGTCAGCTGCTACTTCCATGATCTAAAACCAGCTTCACAACATGGGAAGTGGTGTTCTACCTATGAAGATACCAACATTTTGTCTTTCTACCTACATTGTGCGTTTGACAGAAGTTTTAGACAGCCATACGCAAAAATTCCTCTCCTTGCCTAAAAAATCCTTCTAATATTCTTTCAGCCCCTTGCTTCAGTTTAGTAAGAGCTTACTGTAATTTCAAGACCTGGCTCAGATTTCTTATTAACCACAGAACATGTCAAGGACAATGAAGAACAGGCTGCCCTATTCACAGCTTCCCATGCTACTCAGCAGAGTCTGAGACAGCCGGTGAGATAACTCTGCACCGCTGCTTCTCTGAGCAGCCACTCCTGCTAATCACCTTCTTGGGAGAACCCTCTCCAGCTGTTTGGTGCCCCTAGAAGGACTGACCAGCTTCTCGATACTAAGTGTGCAGTTCTGAGCTCCCCTGCATAACTGGGATGTGGAATTTCTAGAGAGGATCTAGCATAGAGCGACAAAGATGATTAAGGGATTGGAGCATCTATCTTATGAGGAAAGACTAAGCAAGCTGGGCCTGTTTAGCCTGGAGAAGAGAAGACTGAGAGGAGATCTGATCAACATGTACAAGTACCTAAGGGGAGAATGTAGGGAGGATGGGGCCAAACTCCTCTCAGTGGTGGCCAGTGACAGGACGAGGGGTAATGGGTACAAGCTGAAACACAGGAAGTTCCATCTCCATGTGAGTAAGAACTTCTTTGCTGTGAGGGTGACAGAGCCCTGGCACAGGCTGCCCAGAGAGGTTGTGGAGTCTCCTCTGGGGATCTTCCAAAACCGCCTGGAGGCCACCCTGTGCCCTGTGCTCTGAGTGTCCCTGCTGGAGCAGGAGGGTTGGACTAGATGATCTCTAGAGGTCCCTTCCAACCTCAACCATTCTGTGATTCTGGGATTCTGTGTGTAATGGGCATGGAGAGGGCCAAAGGACCCTATGGTCTCTTCTGTAAGGCCAAGTGAAGCAAATTGGTTTCTGCTCACAATGAGTAGGGTTTGTGCCTTCTGGAGCAGTCTGGCCACATCAGCTCTGTACAGCACTTCAGTCTGGGTTCTCCTCTGAGTCTCCCATGGTCCTAAGACATCACTTTTATTTGTGAGGATTTTCCAGATCAACAAGTCTACTACAAAATGAGACGAATCAAACAAGTATTTTCCTAGCGGAAATGGAAGGGTATGTTGCACACCTGGCAGCAGGTCAGGAGAGCACAAGCGGCTGTTTGACAGTACAGAGCTTGCTGGAGTAGTGCCAGAAGGTTGTGCAGTGTGCAGGGAGTCCAACCTGGCACAGCCTCTTCCCACACGGCCTTCTAAGCGTTACCACTGGGGCCAGCTCAGTCTGGGAGCCAGTTCACCCCAGGGATAGCTCTCAGAAGGCCATGTGGGTGTCTTGAAGGCAGCAGGCTGAAGTGATTTCCCCCTTGGGCTAATAAGACAAAAAATGAGCAATGTGATTAATGAGAACTTAAAGTTGCTCCTTGGATCTCTTATTTAGCATTACAGACATTCCCTAAGACCTGCCATCTCCAAATTATAGTAACAAGCTTCATCCCTTGTTGTGTACAGTGGGTTGACATGTTTTTACTACCTTCCTGAATGTTTTCCATAGCTCACCCACTGTAGCTCTACTTATATAGACCTCAAATCAAACACTTCTCAAATACCGCTTTTTATTATTTTTATTGCGCTCACTGTTAAGCCTGTAATTTCCAGCCCTTTCATCACTAGAGCTGAACACCCTATTGATTTTTCTAAGGAAGTCAAGCAACTGTATAAGCCTTCCATGGAGAAATTCAAGCCATTGAGTTGAATGAAAGGAAGACCAAAAGGAATTAATTCCTACTTCATGCTATATTCTAGATGTCTCCATCTCATTTTTAAGACCATTTCCAGCTCTTACCAACATCTCTTTTTAGCTTGTGATAATAAAACAATACCACGAACGCACATTTCCTTAATAGGAAAAGAAATATGAGATAAAATCAAGTATTCTTAACTATTTCCCTAATTATAGCTATTAAATTCAAGATCTCAATATGAGAAATCCTGTGCACACATATACAATACAGAGACAGCAGTGTCTCAGACTCTGTAGACCTAAAGTGAACCTGTATTCAAGGGACTGTTAGAAACTGCCTGGCTCCAGTGGCCTGTACATGCTGAGCACACACTGGGATGGATCCTGACATCCTCATGAGCCTCTCTGAAGTGTAAGGATTCACTGCTCCGTGAGCAGTCACTAGTCAAGAGGATGAGAGGAGCACGATACTGCCTGCCACAAGTGTTCAAATGTAAACACCTACCAAGAAATACTATGCAGGATTAGGCTCAGATGGAGTTCATAGCTCTACCTCTGTAACACCCAATACCAATATGTACACACAGCTGCATAAAAAAATAATCTAGTGGTGAAAGAGAGTGTTAGAAGCTCATCAGCTTCTGCTCCTGTTAGGCACATATGAGATGCAAAGCAAAAACATTGACAGGATGACATTACAGCCAGAAAAGAACCATATCATCGGAGACCTAGGGTAAGCAGTCCACTCAGGTTAACCTTGAGTACAGTAATCTTGGAGATATGGTGACAATTTAAGTGTAGCCATAAGTCCCTCTCTTAGTTTTAACTAGTTTCCAGCTTTGATGGCACAGGCATCATGCACAGGCAGGACTGAATCTGTGCCCCGTGACTATCTTGTAACAGATGTTCTTGCAACCACAGGCAGCTTGAGCTCCAAATCACAGCCACAGCACATTGTTCTTCATCGGCCCCTCTGTGTGTGCCAGGGCTCTCGCTGCTTCTGACCTCATACTTTATCAGCTGATGGGGCTTGACAAAAGGAACACATGCCACCTCCGAAGTGATCTGATGGTCATACATCACTGTGGGGTCTAGCCACTGACAACTGCTTCTTCCCAACGCAGAGAATCTTTTATCAGCTGCCCACTGCCCTTAAGCTGTTCATCAAGGAGACAAGAAAATATAATAAATCTGAGAGCCATTTTAATGAATCAAAGGGAAAGACAAGGGTGTCTCTGGTCGTGTGGTTTTTAGAACAATTATGGGACTGAGTCATGCTGCAAATTTGTTGGACCCACTAATGTGGACTACCAGAGAGGAAGGCACAGTGTGTGAAGTTGCCATTGCCATGAAATATTTAATGTGTTGGCTAACGGGGCACAGGCGGGGATACTGGAATGTCTGAGTAACATGGAGAAGATACGAGCGATCCCTAGAGCTCCCGCAAGGAGAGCTAACTTTTGGATGTATGCGATTTTAATGGTGGGTTGGGGTGAAGGATACCGTGAGGCCATTTTCAAAAGGAGTCAGGAATCCCTCTCCCTTGTCTTTCAATAACTGTAGTGGGTTGTGTGATGGAGAACAGAGGGAGAGAGTGGGTTTGTCTCATGTCATATAAAAGCAGGTCAAAGGCTGCAGCAGTGTGAGTGTGCTTTCTAGCGGGAATTATTTGAGCACAGCGTTCTGCTTCATGGTTGTGCCAACATCTTGGCCAACAGAAATACGGCTTCTTCTCTGCTCTGCAATCCCACACCCCAGGCATATTTAGTCAAGGATTCAAAATCATGTCCAAACATCCCCAAGTGACCCTGAAGAGACTAAGTGCGCTTGTGGCAGGATGCTCGTGCTACATGACTGTGTCGCTAGCTTTGGGGACCCTTGTGTTCACCAAATGAGATATGACAAGGCAGCATTTCGCTGTGCAGCAGCAAAGTCAGGTTGTTCCAGAGAAGGGATATCTGTTAACATCTGGCATGTTCATCTACCGTACATCAAATAAGGTAGTAGACATAGACATACAATGAGAAAGCCCCTTATTTAGCAGACATGTTTAAGTAAACAGTTTAAATACAAACAGTGCAAATATTATCTCCTCTTCACACTCAAGGACTGAGCCAAAAGCTTCACCTTCTGTCACCGAATCATGTTTTCCATGTTATGTAAAATGATCCCCTTCACTCTGCACTCGCCACAGCTCAGACAGCTTCTGAACACCTAAGGAAGTCAGGTGCCATGCATTTCACATTTCTAGTAAAATGTATGGCACAAAAAACAACAACAAAAGCAGAGTTTCAAAAATATTGCAGGATGTCTGCTTGTCCTTTACTTGAAAAGTACCTTTCCCATGAAAGTATGTTTTCCTTTCCATGACCCCTGTCATTTTCTCTTGTCTTTCACAGTATCATTGACCTCAGCAGGGTCAGGCACACCTCTTTAAAGATAAACACAGTTTTATTGCTTATCCATGATAATGGTGATTTTCTGTTATTATTCCTGTGTTTAAATCACAAAATGATGGAGCCTTCCCTCAAAAAAGAAAACCCGTGTTACTTCTAAGATAATGATGAAGGACGGGGCAGGCAAAAGTAGGTTAACAGTCTGAGCAGTGCTTATTTTGCCTCAGTTATAAAACAATCTTGTGAATTGTCTCTAATTGGGTTTGGTTATGTCAGGGCCTTTAGTTAATTCTCCATCACTTGGCAGAGCCCTGAGGTAACTCACTTGCCAGAGAGAGGATTGTGACTGACTTTGGCAATGTGGTATTGCTAAGCAGAGATGCACAAGCAGACTGCTGGGTTTCCTCAGAGGTGCAGGAGGTGATCAGCTTTGTTCTCCTCTACAAACCACCCGGGGCAATTTCCAAAGAGTTTCACAGGCCCTGGGGATAAAGCCAAGACCAAAACAGGGCAGTGAAAAGCAAATAGGGCACTTCATCAATAAACTACTTTGAGATGCCACATCAAAAGCAAATTAGGAAGAAAGGAAGGCACTCTAATATTTCCACATAACGAAGGTGGTTTATATTTTGCTGGGGTTTTTTATTCCTACTTGACTTTTTTAAAACAACTTCACCACTCTGAACCTATGCCAAGCAGAGAGAATAAAAATGAATACCAACTCATAGATAGTTTAGGGATATTAGTCCTACCAGATTTGAAGGGGAAACATGCACTGCCCTATGCTAGTTCCACAGCACCTTCAGGAAATCAGTCCTGAGAACGACTGGGAAAAGGGAGCGCCAGTGGGAAAGGGCTACCAGGATCAACATAACCGCTCATCAAAGACGAAAATCTACTGCTACTACAGCACCCCCTACCAACCTGTCTCCCAAGAAACACAGATACTCACTCTGGAAGTCACAGTCTGTGTCCAAACACAGGTGGAGAAAACAGGAAAGAAGGAAAAAAGGAGAAAACAGGGGAGGAGGGGCAGAAAATCTCTCCTTTCCAGGAAAAAAAAAAAAAGGGTCTTCTAAAAGGCTACTTGCCCCAAGCTAAGCCAAACATATCAAAAAGTTTTGCAGATAGGACAAAAGCAGCACAGGGCTATCAATCTTTTCATTTTGATAACATCAAAGCATTTTGTTTTGAGTTTTAACACTTCAATAAAACACTAGCAATCACTTTATTTTACATAAAATCTCACATCTAAGCTGAAAAGAGTTTTCATTTTAGAACAGGCTATGCAATCCCAATTCTTCAGGCTAAAAAAAGAAAAAAAAAGAGGCCAGACAAACTTATTTGCCGATAAACATTTTCAGAACACCGAGGGAGAAAAAAAGTTTAAATATAATTTTGAAAAAGTTATGTTTTCAAGTATAAATCAGCTTCAGAAGCATCCCAAACCAAGTTTGCTTGATAGTAGCCAGGGTCCTGACGGAGGAAACGTAACAGCAAGGTAACAGCCCAGCTCTGCCTGTGTTTGCTTGCATAGGCTTTGGGTGACTGAGCCTGCAGGGAGATACACCCCAACACTGGGACACGACGTGACAGAAGGGTCAGAGCAACGCGCCTCGTTTACTCTTTAGGGTAGGATCACGTTTACAAGAGTAATCATTTTACAGTGGTAAAATCATAGAATCATAGAATCATAGAATGCTTAGGGTTGGAAGGGACCTCTAGAGATCATCTAGTCCAACCCCCCTGCATACGCAGGGACACCTAGAGCACGTGGCATGTGGCACACACATAAATATTCATGTAGATTAAATTTCAGAATGCAAGCGGCTTGCACTGCCTTGAGTTTGTGCTTCAGGTGGGAAGGTCCCGTTGGACTGACGCTCCTAGCATCAGAGCCCTTCTACCAACAAGTGGTCAGCGGCCCTCGTTGGGGACCTGTTCCCTGTTCACACCTGGACAGGGTTTGGGTTTCTCCGATCCGGTTCTGCCGCCCGGGATCGTTGTCAACTCAGCTGTGCGCTCCGAGGACGCCAGCTCTGGGTAAGGCTGCAGTTCTGCTGTCTTTGGAAATAATGCTAAGGACTCATCTCCTCCTCACCAAGGAAAGTAAACGCGAAACTGCTCTTCGCACAGATATCTACCCTTCCATGGCAATCTTTAACGATACAGCTCCCAGGGCAGAAAACATGAGGACGTATGTGGCAGTAACCTCCTTTCTGTGCGTGCACACGTAGGCACGAGCAGCGGGGACACCCTGCAGCGGTGACAGCTCTGACCGCCACTCTCCATGGCTCCCGCCGCACCTGGGGCTGGGCAAGCTCAGAGGGATTTGGATTTTGAGCAGATATGGGCCATTAAAAATACGGGGAGCACAACCGTTTGTTACTATATGCACCAATTGAGCACAACAGGGGACATAACTGTGCCTCTAAATGCTCATCGAATAAAAAAATAATGATTTTAGGTGGATATCTAAGAAAGAACCCCCTGCTTTGAGGAATGACTTTCACGTCTGGATGCACTGGGGAGAGAAAACCCCTGCGGTGACGGGGGTGCCCCACCACGTCCCTCTCCGCGCGGTGACGAGGTGTCACACAACGTCCCTCTCCGCGCGGTGACGGCGGCCCCGCCCCGCGACCCTCCCCGCCGCCCGCTTCTCCCTCGGGGCAGCGCGCGGAGGGAGGGACCGCGCGGGGC
>NW_010579290.1:0-31885 GCF_000705375.1 Tinamus guttatus | reverse complement strand
GCAATGACAAGGTAGAGAAGCCTTGCCTATAAAAAAAGAAAATTACCCTGTGATCCAGAACACTTCTGTTGTACATGATGTTTTAGGAAACTCAAACACTATCCTATCTTTTGTCTCTTGTAATCACTGTTATTTCTCAGTTCAAAGGGGAATTTTATTATGGTTTCCCATTGCACTAATGCCTTTTGCTCTTTTTTTTTTTTTTTTTTTTGCATTTTGTCACTTGCTCTCTGCTTTTTTGATTGGGCCAAAGTTTTGAAAAAAAGCTCTAGAAAAGTGTTTTATAATAATGGAGTCTTTAAATTTGTAAAAAGCACCTCTTCTGGAAAGCTTGATATAAGCTGTGTAGCAAACAAACTTCTTGCCACAGTTGACACATTTGCGCCTACACTTATTATTATTCTATAATGTTGTTGTGAAATGTGTTTGCAGCCAAAACAACACTGGTAATGAGAATAACCTAGCTGCATCCTTTACGATCTTATTTAGGATATTTATGATTTTAAAAGACAAAAAAAAAGCAAACAAATAAAAACAACGCCATCACCCATCTTCTAGATACAGAGGCTCCTCCTATTCTTGATGCTTGGAATTTAGTAGGGAAGCGGAATGGTTTTTGCAGGCTTTCTTTTGTTGTTCTTCCCTGAAAAGGGTTCCTATCTGTATTTGTATATCAGTTGCTGTTATGTTTGCTGACAGAGATGAATGTTTTCAAACAGCTTGTTCCACTCTTGTTTGTGAAGTTTGTGTGTGTCTACACATAAATATAACTATCAGGAAGTTGAAGACATAATTGAAATGCTTCAGTATGCTACAGCATCATTCATTTAAAAAAAAAAAGGCATTTATTTTAAAGGTTTGTAATTATAGGTTAACAGTACATAATGGGTCAATCCATTGAGGCCTAAATGAATAATGTGGAGGTTAATTTATTTAAATTGTTATTCCCTACTAAAAGACTTAATATATTGATTCAGGGGATGATTATGCCTTACTAATCATACTAGAGTCTTGAGGCAAGTCTTTGTTGAAAATGGCCTGTTGTTTGTTGTACTAATTTTTTAACATGAAGCAATTAACATTTAATAATATGTCGCCCTTGTAGCACCATTTTATTGGTCAGTAGAGCGCTTGGTGGTCCCTATTAATAATTTGGGCCCTGGTCCTAAAAAGTTCTGAGCATTCCCAGAATGATTCTTAATTCTCCCTCTCATTTATTTCAAAGAATTTATGGTGCTGGACACAATGCATCTCTGAATATTGGTTTTAATACATTTGCTCATGGGAAAGTTTCATATGCATGCATTTTGTGACAATTTCATCTTAAAGAGCTTTTTATTTAACCTGTTTCACTCCTAATGTGCACACAGTCTAGGTTATAAATTTAACTTTTTCATTATTTTAATGCCTTCTCCAGTGAAGGCCTTTACTTTTGATAAATCCCTTCAGGTAAAAGACACAGTAACTTTTTTCTTTAAGCATCTCAAGATATATTTTGATCTACATATTCCATGGAATGGGCAAAGGATCATTTAAAATCAGCATGCTTGGATTAAAGGATAGGAATAGATGATTGGCATTTATAGGTACTGTTTTAAAGCTTCAGCTGTTCATATCTAATCCAGGCTAAAAATGGCATTCAATATCTGTTTAAAGAACTTATCTCAATTTTGTTTTTTTTTTTTTTTCTCCAGCAATGCAAACAATGTCTTCTGAAGTCTTTTCGGTGATGTATATGTCTGCATTTTATTTCCCATGTTTGAGGGAAAAAAAAAAAAAAAGGGGGGTTTTATGAAGTCTGTTCAATCGCTCAACATTTGATGATTGCTGTTTGTACTATGCTTGCAAGATTAGATGAAATAGGAAAAGTATCCTGTTGTGTGCACAAAACTATCAATGTAAAGACAGTCTAGGACAATTTCTATAGCTCTGTGAATCAATACTCATTTATTTTTTGTTTTCTGTTGAGATACAGAATGATAAATGTCATAAGCATCATCACAAATAGACTGCTGTTGTTTTAGAAGTCTATTATTTAGTCTTTTTGCGCAATCTATTCTTGTCATTTGAAGAACTCTTTACCACAAGTGGTCTGTGTGCAAAGGAGCAAATATAATAATTTCTCCGAATGAATTTAGCATTCTGTCATCCACAGGGAAAAAAAAAAAAAAAGAATAATTCAAACTCTTTTTATTTTTATCTAGCTGGATCTTTGTGTTTGCTACCTGTTTTGCCAATTGACGGGGGTGGGCAACGGAAAGAACCAGACACCAGGGGAAAGAACAGTCTTATTTCACTATTAATATTAAGGCAATACAGAACGATACATTTAACAAAACAATAAGCTCACTATGCACTCGGTTTTAGCAACAGACAAAATAAGCAAGGTAATGCACCTAACCATTACTATACGAGAAAGAGAATAGTGATTAAGAAAAAGATCCATCCCCAATTGCCTGAATACGTTAGCATCATCTAGATCCGTAATCGCTGGGGAGCCCCTCTTGCAGCGAGGCTTTGGAGAGCCTTCCCGGCAACTGGGAGGTCTTACGCGACGCGTCTACCCATAAGTGAGGTCTCCAAAGTCACGGCAAGAGGGTCCAGCTTTTATAGAGCCAAATCAGCAAATCACGATAACTTGCATTCTCTTTGTGAGCAGAAACATCTGGTGGGGCATACTTGCCCTACCATCTGGGACCAGGACTTGGCCAGAGCCCAGGCCTCGGATGGGGGGATTCCCTTCAAGGTCAAAAACACTTGCATGAGAGCCTACAAAAGTTACAGCTTAATAAGCCTCCGTGCAGGCTAGCATAAACAGTCCGGCATGCCTCCGTGCAGGTTAGCATGAGCAGTTCTACAGGCGAGTTTTGTGTGCTTCTACAAAGGCAGTGCCGTATTCATCTGCAAGTCAACAACGACTCGGGCCTGGTAATATTAGGATTCCTTCATTTAACTTGGAGGTTGAATTTGGATTGAAAGAGGAACTGACTACTTCCCAGGCCTGACATCTTTTTCAATTTAAGGGGAGAGGCAAATCGATGGGAATACAGTGGAACAATCTAGGACATATATCCTGAAGGAGTTGCGTACATTTTTAACTACTTTCGAGCAGCAGCCCAGGGTGTCTTTGTTAGCCTGGTTAGTGAGAGCATGGGATGCAGGTGCTGGATTGCTTATTCTCTTAAGAGAGGAGCTGCATTTAATGAGTCCCTTATCAACTGATGCTCAAATACAATCTTACCCAATTAACTTCTACGCTGGGTGAGGCAGGAATTTTTTTTGTAGCTCCAACATTATAGCAATGGTTATGTGCCACTGTGGTGGGTGCTTACCCGCCCACAGGTGAGTTAGTTGCTACAGTAGGAGCATGGTGTACTTTTGAGGACAGGATCAATGAGTTGCAGCAGCTAGGGGTAGCCATTGAATTAGCAGATGGAGACAGACCAGATAGTGTGGAAATAATGCAGCAGATGAGAACCCAGTTATTAAGGAGGGGCTTCAAGTGCCTTAAAGCCATTACTACTTGGCACAGTAATGCCTGCAACTGGGACAGTGGGGGCTTTGGTAAACAATATAAGGTATTTGACACTTGATGGTGAATCAGATACTAGGCAAGTGAGAGCACTTTGGAATTACAAGGTAAGAAAACTGGCAGGGACTACTAAATTGAGTGGAAAGGTAGTGAGGCGAACAACCCTTTGCAACCCAGCAAGTAGATTATGTAGGCCCATTGCTCCCCTCACAGGGATGAAAGTATATATTAACTGCTGCAGACACTTACACAGTCCTTATGTATGCATATCCTACCTCCCACGTGAATTAATCCTCTACTGCATGGGGCTTAGTGCAACTCATATATACATACAGTATACCAGAAGAAATACAGAGTGACCAAGGTATCCACTTTGCAGGCCATATAGTACAAGAATAGGCAAAGCATTTGGGGATCACCTGGGTCTTGCATATACCGTGCCATCCTCAAACTAGTGTGTTAATAAAGAGAATGAATGGCCTGCTAAAAGAACAAATTTGAAAACTTTCCACCATGCAAATGCTAAGGGGTGGGTAGATGAGCGTGCTCTCACAAGTGCTGTTTATGCTTAACAACAAACGTGTTGGAATGTTTACTCCCTACGAGCAAGTACAAGTCAAACCTACCCTAGAAATCCCTGCTCGGATATCTATAATGGAAGAAGGATTTCCCTCCCCTCACATACTCGTCTCCGGGGAGGTACAATTTTAGACATCGCATCAACTTATGATTACTGAACAAAGAGTTATCAGCTTACATGTGACTTGACTGCCCTTCACAGTGTGTATGGCTATTTAGACCTTTAATACCTGTTCAAATAGCCCCACTCTTATTGACCTCTTCTCAAGTTTTATCTTTCCAGGTATCCACATCCATGTCAGTGAATGTCTCGCAGGGAGCACCAATACTGCAAGGAATTTTGATCCACAGTGCTGGAATGCCTCAAATTCAGCAGACATCCTCAGTACACTCTTTAGCCAGTGTGTGTATACTAACTCCTCAAAAGGAAAAAATGGCCTGGCACTGTTTTAGCAGATGGTCCATGTGCCACTGCTCTAGTTCTTCCTGATGGCAATACCATGCCTTTCTATCGTCCCATCAGCAGGTTATCACACCAGCATCTGTAAGTTTCTGTTGAAATATTGCCTCTTGCTGAACACAACAGATGCCATTGAGCTACAAGACCCTCCAGCTTCCCATGTAAATACATGGATTTGGTTTGCATAAAGATCAGCTAACCTCTCTGCTTTCTGTATTGCAGGAGGATGATCAGTGGATGATCTCAACTATGTGTTACATAGGTGTACCAGCTCCACTCGCAGTATTGTGGAGTTATACTTAAAATAAATAAATAAATGATATTTCTGTTACTCCCATGAATTTATACGATTTGGGTATTGTTTCCCAAACAACGACACTTTGAACTTACCCTTTTCGTATAGCTAACATATCTAAAACAGATATTTGCTTTCACTTTTTAAACGCTACCCCTGCTCTGCAGAATGCAACCAATATACAGTTAATTTGCAATGACACTATGAATATTACTTATGCATCTGCTCACCTTATACTCATTAGAACTGTTCTTTCTGTGTGACACTACGGCATATATATATTTGCAGGCCAACAGCACAGGTGGCCGATGCACTGTAGGTTGTGTTACTTTAAGCATCCTTCCCTTTAGGACGGAGCTGCAAAGGACCCTGCGATATATCCTAGATGCCACTTGTAACCCCCATATAAGTTTATTTTCTCATGCAGAAACCTTAGGTCTATTGTTAAGCTATTTGGGATCCTGGAGGTGGTGACACATAATTGTAAACAGTTAGAGCATCTTGCCTGTGCTTTAGCTCAAGGCTTAAATTGGATATGTAGAGCCATTGCCTCTTTAAATTAAGGGTTGGGAGCAGTACAGCAAGTAACACTGCAAAACTGTCTAGTGATTGACTACTGTGGAAGAATTGCTTGAAAAGGGGGAACTGAGAGGAAAACTAGGGCCTGACAGAAGTTATGGCATTACAGAAGCTTGCTTGGGGTGATACACAGTTGCCACTTCCAGGATGGTCTGGTACGCACGGACTCTGCTCCTCTACGGTTCCCTGGGCAACACAATCTGCCCTCCTCGCAGCTACAAAGGGGAGTAATGGAGGGTGGAGCGGAGCGAAGACACCGCGGCCAAACTCTGTTGCACTCCCTGTGCTGGGCCACCGATAAGCCGCACAGTAGCTGCTCAATGGGAAATATACGATAACATGTCCGGTGCTGAGCCAGCAAGGGTGGCAAATCACTTATTTCGGATGAACTTTGCTTGAACTTTGCTCATTATGAGCTCATTATAAGGCCAACACACACCTCCATGCCAAAAGCTACCCGCCTCCGAGGTACGACCACTCCTCACTGAGCACGAGCTCTAGATTTTTCGGTTGACTGTACCTTTAAATGAAAGCGAGAGACTTTTTCACCAATCAATAACAAAAGTAAGTATGACTACAGTCACTCAAGCTCCACCTGAATGTAAAAAAATATATATATATAAAAGGTGAACTAAGGAGGAGGGAAGATTCCATTGTAACTTCTGAATCAGTCGACGGGCTGAACCCCTTTCCTCCCCTTGGGTCGGGACACCGTCTGAGGAGACTCCTTGAGACTGAGAGCCCTCTCCCATCTTCTGGGGTGAGTGATGATTGCACATTTGTACATCAGAGCTAGCTAAAAAACCCTACGCTGTAGTAGAGAATTTCCTGTACTGACATCCGAAACCTGCTTTGTAAATGTTGCATTTGAATAAATCGTGCTGTTTGTGAACTCGCCTACTTGTTTGGGGGGTGATCAGAGCTACAGTCGACAGACTGTTCGTGAATCTGATACTGCCAGAGTCGGGCCTATAGCTACCACAGTATTTGATATCTTCCCCCTTCCCCCCGCTTCAAACTGCAACTACCTCCTACTGTAAAATAACCACAGACGTCATGACTTCTCCAGGATGTGCTGTTTTAACATCACCAATGAATAGGCCTCTATTGAGAACGATATCACCCACTTACAAGAAATTATTCAACGTATCCAGCTGAATGACGGAGATGCCTGGCTGGCTAATTGGTCTGGTTCCCTAACAGGATTGCTTGACCACCTCATCCAAGGAGAACTCTTGTTTATCTTTTGCTTTGTATTATGTTTTGATTTATAGACTCCCTTGTCCTCATATCCCATGCCCTTCTGAAGACTGGGACAGCCTGTAACTAGCTTTCCATTGTGGGGATGGGCTCTGAAATCAAGCAGGATTTCAGAGCCCTAGGGATGGCAGTCAAGGGTCTTAGAGCCCAGATTGTTTTCTCCTCAATCCTGCCAGTGAGGGGGAGGAAGAGTATTTGGAATTCAATCTGGCAAGGGATGTCAAGAAGGGCTTTTTCAAATACATCAGTAGCAAAAGGAAGGCTAGGGAAAATGTGGGTCTGCTGCTGTATAGAGTGGGTGCCCTGGTTATGAAAGACACAGAGAACGCAGATTTACTGAATGCCTTCTTTGCTTCAGTCTTTACTAAGGCTGGTCCCTGGAATCCCAGACCTCGGAGACAAGAGAGTAAGTCTGGAGAAAGGAATATTGGCCCTTGATTGAGGAAGACCTGTTTAGAGATCACTTAGGTAAACTTGACACCCACAAATCCATGGGCCCTGAAAGGATGCACCCAGGAGTGCTATGTGAGTTGGCAGATGTTATTGCTAAGCCGCTCTCCATCATCTTTGAAAGGTCACGAAGTAGAGGGGAAGTGCCAGAGGACTGGAAGAAAGCCAATGTCGCTCCAGTTTTCAAAAAGGGCAAGAAGGAGGAGCAAGGCAACTACAGGCCAGTCATCCTCACCTACATCCCTGGAAAGGTGATGGAGCAACTCATCCTGGACACCATCTCCATTCATGTGAAGGATAAGGTGATCAGGAGTAGTCAGCATGGATTCACCAAGGGGAAATCTTGCTTAACCAATCTGATAGTCTTCTATGATGGAATAACTGGCTGGGTAGATGAGAGGAGAGCAGTCTACCTTGAATTCAGCAAGGTTACACTTCAGCAAGGTAGAACTCTTGCCTTGACTCTCTTCACTCACTCTCTCTCTCCCTTACACTTCCTCTTTCTCTCTCCCCCTTCTGCTTACTCTCTCAATCTCCTTCTCTCTCCCCCTCCCTTGTGTGTTCACTCTATCTCCCTCTCCCCCCTTGGGGGAGGCTGCTGGAGGCAAAGGTATGATGCATAGGCTGGACGCATAGGCAAGACTTGACTCGTCGTTCATGAGGGCCCCTTAAATCTACTAGAACTATTTCCTTATCTTAGCTGTGCTAAGGTTGAGTAGCTACTGTGTGCTTCTACAAAGGCAGTGCCGTATTGATCTGCAAGTCAACAATGACTCGGGCCTGTCGTTCAGGCCCTGGCACTTCACTACCAAACTAACAAAAGTGATTTGTGAAAGAAAGGGATACCAAGACTTTAATAGATTTTATCTCCTAAATTGGAGGGAAAAAAAAAAAAGACTAATATTGAATCTATGCTTTTCTGTTGCTCGTAATAATTGTCAGGTACGACCAAATAAGTATTTTGCTCTCCGAGAACTCAAAATTTGTAGAAATTCTGGTATTCCCCAGAATTTGTGGTAAATTTAAACCTCTAAAAGTATGCTAGGACCTTATAGAAATTTCTAAACATAGTCTATTTAAAGTCAGTTCCAGGAGGTTATTTGTTCTGTTTTAATGATAATGTTTTAATGGTTCTGTTTTAATGAATTTTGTTATTTGTTCTTAAGCATTCGCTCCTATTGTTTCATGCCTCAGTTATTAATCATTGCGTGTGGATGGTTCTCTTTTGAATGCAGGTGGTGAGCATCAGCAAACCTTCCTTGTAGCAGTTTCTTTATTGGAAGGATTCAACTTCATCAATTTTCTGTTAGGAATCTGGCTAGCTATGTAGCTTTGGAAATAATTTTGTTATTGGAAACAGGGTTCAGAGTATGACTTCAAGTAAGCAGCTGTATGGATGAACTACCAATGAACACTGTCACTTTTTCATATCTTCAGTAATAAAAGAATATAAGCAAAAGAAAAGCTGTAAAGCAGATTCTCCCAGTACAATAACTACTTTAAGAATTTTGGGGAAGGTTTCTTGTGGGGGCACAAAAGCCTATTTACATCAAAACTGTAGTGATTAGTTATTAAATCAACATTATGTGCTGTCCTGATAAACTTAAAAAAGAAAGAATGAAAGAAAGAAAATTGCAGGGAGATGTTAGAGAGAAATGGTGAACAGTTCATAAGAATACATACTGACATTCCTAAGTACTGTGCTTGGGATCTGGCTGGATGAATCTTTTCCAAGGATTGGAATTAAATGCACTAAAGGCTAATAGTTAAATGTGCAAATGTCTCTACTTTCCAGCAGATGGAGTTTAGTTTCTCATCTTTTGATCTCCAGAAGTCCATGCAGTCCAGTTTATATACTTCCATGAGGAGTTGAGGCACAAGTATATATATAACTAGACATCCTAAAAAAAAATTAAAGATCCTTGTTTTTCTGATAGCAACACTTACCATTTGTATCATGACATATTTTCCAAGTGCTCTATAAACTGCAACAATCTAATTTAAAGGTAATACATGTTCAACTTTTAGTGCAAAGGAAAGTATCAGAGCTATAAATATTTTAAAATGAAGCACATATAAGCTCTTAGGTACTTTTCTCCTTGGAGTGAAGCAATTAGGAATTCTTTGCAATTCTGATGTTGCCTGGAGATGGCAATAATACTTGTTCTGAAAGTTGTCTGCAGCTTTCTATTCAAGTAAGGAGCACTAGCAATTTTATATTCCTTGCAATAAGAAAGAATATTTACTTTTTCTGTTGCAGATTTATGAACATCTTAGCTTGCATATACCACTTAAAACAGAAAATTTAAGAGATTTTTGGCAGTTTGGCAATTCAGCCCCCTGTATTTCGATATGTGCAGATGGGTTTGATTAGCTTGATTTTTTTTGTAAATATGATAATTAGAAAATGTTATCTCACCACCTGATTTTCTTTTAGTTAGTCATTCTGAGGAAGAATATCCCGAATGTGTCTTTCAAGTTTTTTTTTTGTTTTTTTTTTTTGTTTTTTTTCCCTATAAAGCAAACAATACTTGGATTTCACTCCTCTTATGAAGATTTACCTCTGACTTTTAGGGTGTGTGCCCATGTGTCTTAGCCGGTACGTGGACCCTGTGTTTAGCAAAACCTTTGTATTGACAACCTTTGACACCTCGAAACCAAGCTTGACTAATTCTGTAGGCTTTTTCCCCTCACCTGATGGAAAAGGTTCCTCTGTCAGGGCATACTTATATAAGTGTATTTTTCTGCAAGTCTGCAGTATTCATATTGCAGGAATGTCACCTACAGAGTAGTTGACATTCTAGAGAACTGATTTATGACTGAAGTGTGATCTCAGGGAATTGTTAAGTGCTTAACAAACAACCTTTTCAGAAACCCTTCCTTAGAAGGATTGTGTTAGCTAAAGCTGGAGATATGACACATGGATATATTTTTCCTGTTAAAAAGAAAAGGTGAATCATTACAAACTTAACATTAAAAGACCAGGTAAGGAAAGAATTTGAGTGGGAATTTGAGCCAGGCAGATTACACACAGTACAGGTAGACTTTCCCTTCCAGACCTGAGCAGTCCAGCTCCCTTCTGGATTGCTTTCCTATTTTGTGCCTTTCATGAGGAGAAAGAAGTGAAATTTTGCCTGGTCTCATAGGGTGAGATAGGAGCCCTTCTTATATCAAGGGACAAATATCACTTGCACTCAGAACATCTCCAGAAGCTAGCTTCATTTCAGCTGGGGGTAGGGTGAAGGGAGAGGTGTCATTATACGTAGGATCCTAGCAACATCTGGTTGCCCCTCTTAAGTAAATGGAGAGCTTTCTAGCACATTTCTGTTTGAAACAGAATCCTGAGCTCTTGGAACTGATATATATATATATATTTAATTAACTTTGAGTTGCTGTTGACTGAGGTTTCACCCTAGCTGAATAAAACTGAAGTTTTCTCATCAGCCATGCCAACCTCAGACTTGCTGCATCTGATACAGCAAATTCCTGGAGATCTTGTCTTTGCTGCCAGCAATCTTTGGAGAATTTGAGAACTTTGTTTGAGATTTTGTTCTTTTTTTCCTTTACTTTCACGGGCTCATTGAAAACTGAGACACAAGGGTCCTTTTAAAAATGTATCAACTCATTAAGTTAGTGAATGAATGAGTACTGATTGAAAAGCCCTAAAAAACCTAGCAAGTCAGGCAATCCCACAGGACAGCAGAACACCTGGCACTTGAATCAAGGCAGCTTTTCAAATAAATTGTTTCGGTATCAAAACACAGGTGATGACTCAGCAGACATTCATGATAAATACTGCAGTGAAACCCTCATCTGTGGAAGCTGTATGGTGTTTTTGCTATGGATTTGTAGGGACTCTATTTGTAGGGACTCGTTAAGTCAATGGGATTCTATTAGTTGTCTATGATGGCAAATCAGGAAATTCCTCTGCTGACATTTACTGTGTATATGCAAATTATTTGGAAAACCAATAATAGAGTCGTCAGTCTCCTTAGCACTGTATTGATTCCAGACTGAAAGTAGATTCCATCTGATAATCATATTAAAAAAAGGCTATTCTATTGCCTCTGATCTCAGAGCATGATTCACACAACATGAACAGTGTTGCTGGCGGTGGGGGAAATGCAGGTCAGTCAGGAAACCTTTCTTGACTGTTAGATAGATGGTCATATTTCAGAGAGAGTAAAATGGTTAATCTTTACAGAAGCAGAATTTCCAATCTCTGGTTCCAGCTGTGAGCTCTCCGGTTGTGTCCAAGTCTTTGCTTTTGTTTTGTCATTTCTAGGTTTGTTCTTGAAAACTTGCCCATAGAGTACATGTGTTACAAAATTCACAACAACTTTTCTAGGTGAGAAAACATGCTGCCCCCAATTCAGAGACATTGGCTGTCTGCTACTCAGTCACTGTGTTTCCACATCAGCACTTTGAAGAGCTGTTAACTGTTGTAGCATGAGCACAAATCTGCATTATTGCAATAGCAGATATTTCCACAGGTAGGGAGTAATGTATGAGATAAGCAAACTAAGTGTGGCTCTCCTGTTAGAAAAAGAAACAGCTTTTCTGCACGTGGAAATCGAATCTCTAATGATGAAGTCAACTTTTTAAGAGAAAATAAAATTAATATGAAGACTGTTAGCATAATCATTAAATGAGCAGAATGATAAGAGAGCATCCAAAACTAAGCAACATGTATGGACTTACTTATATAATGGGTGCAGAGAAACCATCAGACTTTCAGTTGGGACTTGAATAAAGCATTTTTTATAGTTCTCAATTCAAAATATTATGTAAGCAATTATAGTTGCATTGATTGTAATTATTTATTATTAAAGTTTGGTGATTTGATGAACATATTTCCTGAGGATATTAGTGGTATTGAGAGGTGTGTTACTTTTGATTTATCAATGTCAGTTTGAAGTCTTGCAATGGAAATGAAAATGTCATAGAATGGCCACATTTTTTTTTTAGAATTTATAATGCTCTTTGAAAGAGATATAAAAAATGTACAGTGGTGTTAATACACCTATAGAGAATATTATGTTGGGAGGCTCTTTTAAAAAGTCAAAAGATAACACCATGTGGGGGGACTTAATAATAGAAGACAGGAAGTAATGAAGTTTGGAAATCTGTAAGCAGATAAATCTGGAGGCAGTTATTTAAGAGCAGAGATGTTTTAGAAATACTTGGAAAATGAATGCCTATAGTGCTAGATGTTAAACAGATTGCATTGTTCTGATTGTTGTAGAGATTTTGTGGTGGAGCGGCACTTAGAGACCGCAGATTATTAGCTACGCAAATCCTGGTCCATCTTAGGACCAAAAATACATCAGAGGAAATGCAGTGTTCTTCACATCTGATTTGCTTGAAAGACTATTATAAGCCTGCTTTGAAGTATAGTGCATATGCATACCTCCGTAGCTGGTGAGGGTGGTAAAAAGCAGCAGTTGACATCCTTTCTGCAGTTGAGATGGCCTGAAGTTGTCTAAATCACTTCTGTGCATTGAAAAACCACAAGAGCAGAGAGAAGTTGAGAGTTTTTTGTAAAGGAATGATAATCACTTGTGATGACGTAGAGCTAATCATAGAATCATAGAATCGTTACGGTTGGAAGGGACCTCTAGAGATCATCTAGTCCAAGCCCCCTGCACACGCAGGGTCACCTAGAGCACGTGGCACAGGACTGCATCCAAGCGGGTTTGGAAGATCTCCGGAGAGGGAGGTTCCACAACCTCTCTGGGCAGCCTGTTCCAGTGCTCTGTCACCCTCACTGTCAAGAATTCTTTCCTTAAGTTCCTATGGAACTTTTGGTGTTTCAGTTTGTGGCCATTACCTCTAGTTCTGTCGGTGGCCACCACTGAAAAGAGGCCGGCCCCATCCTCCTCACTCCCTCCCTCGAGGCATTTATATACACTGATCAGGTCCCCTCTCAGCCTTCTCTTCTCCAGGCTGAGCAGGCCCAGCTCTCTCAGCCTCTCCTCATAGGGCAGATGTTCCAGGCCCCTGATCATCCTCATAGCCCTGCGCTGGACTCTCTCCAGTAGCTCCACATCCCTCTTGTACTGCGGGGCCCAGAACTGGACACAGCACTCCAGATGTGGCCTCACCAGGGCTGAGTAGAGGTGCAGGATCCCCTCCCTCGACCTGCTGGAGACGCTCTCCTTAACGCACCCCAGGATGCCATTGGCGTTCTTGGCCACGAGGGCACACTGCTGCCTTATGGTCACCTTGTCGTCCACCATGACGCCCAGGTCCCTCTCTGCAGAGAAGTCGGTCCCCAGCCTGTACTGGTGTCTGCGGTTATTCCTGCGGTTATTAATGAGGTTTGACACTGAATATTGAAGGGAAATTCCTTACTAAGGAATAACCCCCCCCCAGGCTAGCAATGATAGCAGCATTACTTCAGCTATTTACAGTCATCAGAATATTCTGTGCTGGCAAGGAAAGTAAATAAGAGAAAGCCACTCTTTTCTAAAGACCAATTCTCTGCTGAATGAGTTGTCCTATCCCGATGAAGTCACAGAAATATGCCAGCAGCTTGCATTTCTCTCTTCTGAAATGTTGAAATTTTGCTTTTACTAATTTTCATTTCAGGTGTTTCCTGAAAAGGAGAGAGGAAAAAAGAAAAAAAAAAAAAAAAGAGACACTCCCATTTCAAAATGAAAGAAAATTTCTAGTCAGAAGAGCACTAATATCTTCTTGGATGAATCAAGGTATTATGTAACATCCTTGAATGAGACTATATTGTCCATAGTTACAAGACCTTACCTTTTCTTCCCCTCATAAAATACACCTGAAAGACAAAACTGTAATATCAGTTCTGTTAATGTGCAACAGGACTAATGACATAACATAGTTGTGTTAGCAAAGCATTTAACCTGATAATTCCATATGCCGATAAAGAGGGTATAATAGCCAAGATGGAGGCAGTATGCTAACATTTCCTCCTATGCTGTTCTGCAGCTAGGCTGACTTAGCTTAAGTATTGCTACATAGCGCTGCGATATGCTGTGCAGACTATTCAGTGGCTCCTAGTCCGCATATTTTAATAGGAACACTTATAATTTGCATGTGCTGAAAAAAAAATGCATGAAATGAATAGAATTTGACAGTGTAATATGACACTGCATTTCTAACATGGAACAAAAGATGGACTTTGATCAAAGACAAACACTTGATCTTTAAGAGTTTTCTCTGGTGCTCAAAACTTGAATTCTCACATAGGGGACTTCTTACAACCCCCATAGTCTTTCTGTAGACAACAATACATGGTCTTGGACAGACACCTTTCACTTCATATTGTGTCTTTGTTTTATGTTTTTGTTTTAACTGAGTGCAAGCAGGAAGAATGCATGAGGTGTCTTCATAGCTGCGTGGACTAATTTCATAGTTGTGTTGAGAGCAGTACTCTTTAGCCTCTTACTAGAAAATATTCAAATTTATTTGAGTTTACACATTATTAAAGACTCATTTTTGTTGCTTCTAGCTTTGACATGTAAACCTCCCATGAATCAGAAGAGTTGCCCTAACAAAGAAGTTTTCCCCATGAATTTGCACAACTTTAACTAGAGACAGCCTTACTAAATGGCTTTGAAAATACCAGTTCTCATTTTTAACAGTAACGATGTTTGCTGCTTTTTAACTTTTTTCTTTTTTTTTTGTTTGCAGTGATGTGGTTGCATGACCCTGCAGCATTATTATAACAAGAGCTGCTCAGTGCATGACTTGTTTTTCTGTCCAGACTGCATAACCAAAGCTTAACCAGTTCTACAATTAAGACTCACAAGTATTTGCTTTCAAAGAGGTTCACTTACAGAGAAGCCTAGCATCTTGGGAAGAGGCTTTCCCTTTTCCCACTTCCATTTTTTTCCTCTTCACAAGAAGTCTCCTATGAGGCTAAAGGAAACAGTATTCAGAAGTTCAGAGAGGGCATTCTGCACTATCAGCTCTTCATTTTACTTCTGTCTGCCCACTTCTGATTAACAGCATTAACACGCACACTTCCTGCAACAGTTTATAGCTCTGTATATGAAAAAACTAGTTTTATGGGTTCATAAAAAGCACCTTTGGTTATTGTTGCAATGTTTAAGCACCTACACCCTTAAAGGATCCATTTGGAGTCCTTAAATAATTAAAAATTAAGCCAAGAAAGGCTGTTTTCCCAGGAGAAATGAATTATGAAACATTGTTTGGCCAGCCCATCTTCCCAAAACACAGTAGAGCTGTCCTTCACATTATTTATTTATTTATTTATTTATTTCCTCCAAGTGGCCTCTGCCCTTAGTGCCTAAGTATCAGTTGTTCTTGAGCCTGAAAGCATTTATATGGAAGTGTGTTTAGCTTGACAAAAGCTGTTTGAGTCCACTTAATACACCAGAGAAATGTCAGGTGAAGCTCATAACTTCCAGCAAATGTGCTGGCTATTTTAATTAGATTAGCCAAGCATTTCTGTCATTAAGTGATTGCAAATTTCAGTCACAACTCTGAGGTGATTTCCAGCATGTCTATGCTATAAAAACTTTATTTCTGTTCCATCAAAAGCTTTTATTGTCTAAATTCAGGACTGCTAAACAAACTGTTATTAGGCATTGACTAGGTATCAAAATAAGTGTTTGTGAAATTTTTAATGATTCATTTTCTGTAAGAAACTAAATGCCTAGTGTGTCAAAACATTATTTTCCCATTTTAGGTCACCTATGAATTCTGTAACTACCAACATTTCACAGCTGTGGTATTACTATGCATATTTGTACATAGACAAAAATACTTGGTAATGGTCATTAGAATGAAAACATTTAATATTATTTTCCCTGTCAAATACACTAATGCTTCCAAAGCTATAGAAAAGCATGCAGGTGTTAAACATGTTACAAATAAAGACCTCTATAAAATTTTAATGCCCGTTTTCTCTCTATCTGTTGCTCTATTATAAGGACACAGTTAAAATTATGGGTTTGAACTTGAACTGCTCTTTGCTGTATAAAATATTAGCTAGTGGTGCCTTCTGCAGCCAGCAGGTGATTATCCAGGATCACAGTGGAGCAATAATAATACAGATAATACAAAACAGATGTAAACTAGGTAATAAGAACTGCCCTCAAGGTGCAATGAGAAAGAGAGCAGTTACTGATGCTGTTGCTTGTAGGGTGTGGAGAGCTGTAGGTTACTGCTGACTTGTGGCATAAGACTAGGTTAAAAATAACTATGCTGCTTCCAATCTTGAGAAGAGCTAACTCAGGGATTGCTGCACTTATAGCTGGGGCTATTAAGCAGTCCATCAGTTTATTCTGCTGCACTATTAAGCTTAGGCTTGATTTCATTGCATATAATCAATTTCAAGCTTAAAAAAATGGTGTGTTGATAACCAAATAGCCCTGGGGCAAATGAAGATTTTTTTTTGGGGGGGGGGGGTGTAGAATATGATTATTCAGACTCTTTTATGGTGCTTTGAGGGAAATTCCTGAAATAAATAGTTCCATAGCATCTTAAATTTCTGATTGAAGGCCAAAATAACTGATGTCCTCAAGAGTTTTTTTTTAAAAAATGTGTGTTTGTGTATGTGAATCCTGCAGGTAGTTTCTTGCTACATTCAGCTGACAGTCAAGCCAAGGTGAGTGAAACAATATAGGTTCTTGTAAGTGAGAGCACTTGTGGGAGCTCTCACGAGATCTCCCAATCGGAGACTGGCAGAGTACATGATCATAGTGTTTGTTCTGGCTCATATTTTTAAGTTGCTGCCATGAAAATTGATGGACCACTGGATGCACCTGAACCCACATCTTTTGACAAGACCTATGTCAGGGACAATGGCAAGCCATTCAGCATAGGGGCTATGCTGTGGACTAGCCAAGTGGCATGTGTTATGAAGCAGTGAGTAGCAGCTGCCACCAAGCCTGGAACATGCAGTGCTGCCAGGATTCTCGCTCCATCCCTTATCAGTGGGGGAAAGCACCCCACCCTCCTCCTCCTCCTGAACACAGAAGCAGGCTGGACTCTTATGCTGCAGTCACAACAACAGGTTTGGTTTATTGTCCTCTTCCAGCTGCAATGATAAAGTGCCAGGCTGCCTAACAGGTACATGATTTTCATATCTTATCCCTTCTCCTGTTTCTTGATCCTCTTTTTCACCACCCTTGTACCTCCCTTTCTCCACCCCCACCGCTTCATAACATCATGCTGAGGAAGATGGCAAAATTAGCTCGTGCATGTGGGCTGTCAGTAGCAGAACAAGTAAAACAGAGTGAGAAAACTACAGCAGAAGATCAGAGGAACCAGGTGTTACCCCTGGATCTCCCTTTCTCTGACCCAGTCTCCTCCTAAATAAACAGCCTACCCCTAATTACTTTCCCCACGCATGCACACTGCTCTCAGTTTTGCTACATCCATACACAAATTTGGTATTTCTGATACTGGTTCCTATGCACTCTTGGCCTTATATGCTATTACTGATACACTTGTCCAGGCATTGGTGGCCTTGCAAGGTTCCACTCCCCAAAAGGTCTCTCAGTGCTCCACACCAAGTGTCTGTGAAGTCTGGACATTACTCGCGTAGCTTCCCCTTTAACCACCTGTGTAATCCAGCCATTCATGGCACAGAGTACAAAGGCCACGTATGCATCCCCCTGCAACTGTGAAGCAGAAACTCCAGCCCAGTCTGCTGGCCATACTTCGGTACTGGCATAAGGTGGGGCATTGCCATGATGGTCACACAGTGTCCCTGTACAGAACCTGCCTAGCCCAGCCAGGTCTATGCTTGTGCTGTGAGAGTACCTGGCGGAGCCCTGGGAGGGAAGCTGGGGTTATGCTCAGCTAAGACAGATTCGTTGACAGAGAGATGGGAAAAGCCCCCGTAGAGGTGATCAGCTCAGTCACAAACCATGGACAGTATAAGTTAAAGGCAGGGAGGCACCAGAGACTCACCTCCAAGCTGTCAGTGATGGATCCCAGTCCTGCACACATCCTTTTCCTTCTGTTTCTTGCAGAATCACAGAATGGTTGAGGTGGGAAGGGACCTCTGGAGATCATCTAGTCCAACCCCCCTGCTCCAGCAGGGTCACCTAGAGCACAGCGCACAGGATTGTGTCCAGACGGCTTTTGAAGATCTCCAGAGAAGGAGTCTCCACAGCCTCTCTGGGCAGCCTGTGCCAGCGCTCTGTCACCCTCACAGGAAAGTGTTACGGGACAACCAACCACCTTACAGTCCCGGACTTTGTGGGTTTCATGTGGTGCAAGGGAGGGGAGGAGGGGGAGAAAGAGATTTACTGCATGACACCACAACATGTCTCAAACATCAAAATTTACTGCACAGGTTACAATGGTACAAAGCAACAGAAACTTAGCTCAACTACAATACTTATTTTCTAGTTACACTAAAAGTTATGCTAACAGTAGCTACTTAGTAAAGAGACAAAACTAGCTATTTTTTCCTAACTGTAACCCCCCCCAAAGGAATCAACTAAGCAAACCAATTCCAATTGCTCTTACCCACACATTGCCTCAGTGGCCAACACACACTCAATTACAGGGAAGCAACTGCAGGAGGGCATCCCCATCCTGAGGGGCTCCACAAGTTGGCAGACCCACTGTCACACGCAAAGAGCCCAAGACAGCCTCCAGAGCCAACCTATTTTATACCCTTCAGGGGAAGGCGGAAGTGGAGTCCCAAGACCAGTTGACCTTCTCTTCACACACTCACAGTCCTTAGCTTTTGGCTTCTGCAGGGTTCAGCTCTCCTCTACCTTGAGCACTCTTCAGCACTGAAGAAAAGAGTTTGAATGACTGCGAATGACTGCTTTTCTCTTGCAGTGGTGGTCCCAAGGAGAGATCTCATAGCTGGAGTAAGAAGGAGTTAAATCCAGTCTGCAATGATTAACACTGCCTCAGCAGTGAGAGCAGGCTTTGTTTCTCAAGGTCCTGGCCCCCAAGCAGGCCTTATCTCAAAGTCTTGACATCCTCCCTTTTGGAGTGTGAGGCACAGGAGTGCAGACTGCTTGTAACTGGCTCAGTTCATAAGATCCCCCTTCGGCCTTCTCTTCTCTAGGCTGAACAGGCCCAGCCCTCTCAGCCCTTCCTCATATGAGAGATGCTCCAGCCCCTTTGCTGTCCAAAAAGTAGATTCGTTGCCCCATGTGCAATAGGCCAATAATCACACACTCAGGAGAGACATTTGCTCGTTTATTTTGGAGTTGTGCAAGGCCAGGTGCTCAGGGGTTTCCCACAAATCGAGCACACTGTCCCAACTTTCCAAACCATATTTACCTATTCGGTAACTCCCCAAGTACATCCCTCTTATACTGATTGGTTAGCAATTTACATACAATTATAATTTTGCTTACTCATCATATCCACAATCACACACGCTCAGGGGAAGGGTCTTTTTGACATACGGTCATGATTTTTTGTATTATAATGAAGACAGTTCACTTACTTAATCATAGAATCATAGAATGCTTAAGGTTGGAAGGGACCTCTAGAGGTCATCTAGTCCAAGCCCCCTGCACACGCAGGGTCACCTAGAGCACGTGGCACAGGACTGCATCCAAGCGGGTTTTGAAGATCTCCAGAGAAGGAGACTCCACAACCTCTCTGGGCAACCTGTTCCAGTGTTCTGTCACCCTCACTGACAAGAAATTTTTCCTTAAGTTCCTGTGGAACTTTTGATGCTTTACTTTCTGGCCGTTTCCTCTAGTTCTATCAGTGGCCACCACTGAAAAGAGGCCAGCACCGTCCTCCTCACTGCCTCCCTTGAGGTACTTATAGACACTGATCAGGTCTCCTCTCAGCCTTCTCTTCTCCAGGCCGACCCGGCCCAGCTCTCTCAGTCTCTCCTCATAGGGCAGATGCTCCAGGCCCCTGATCATCCTCGTAGCCCTGTGCTGGACTCTCTCCAGCAGCTCCACATCCCTCTTGTATTGTGGAGCCCAGAAGTGGACACAATACTCCAGATGTGGATAAGGGGTTAAGGATACATGGACCTCTTGCCTTGGGGTTAAGGATACATTTACCTTGGGTTTTCTTGCCAAGTTTGCAATGTGTGAAAAAGCATCCTGATTTTTTAATGAGGAGCTCCAGTTTGTCCTTGGTTAAAGGATGTTAACTGTCTAGACCCTTGACCACCATCCCCTGAGCTCTGAAATCCTGTTTGATGGTCTCTAGTTTCCCCTTGGTATCGTTAATGCTCACATGAAAGAGCAACAGTGGGTAATAGTCTGAAGCCTGGACAAGCCTTGGCAGTCTCTCCATGACGTCTCTTATTTGAGCACCTGGCAGGCAGCAAACCTCTCTGGACAAGGGGTCAGGTCGGCAGATTGGTGCCCCCATCCCCTGCAGCAGGGATTCTCCCACAACAATCACTTGCCGCTTCTTCCGGGTGTTCCTGCGAGGCACGGGGTCTGTTGGCCCACTCGCTTCCCTTGAAGCCATGCTCAGCTCTTCCTCAGCCTGGAGGGCACTAAACCTATTCCTCAGCTGCAGGTCTTCAGGAGGAGTAAGAGCCTTTCTCCTCCTACGAGAAGTAACAAGTTTCCAGCCTTCATCTACAGTGTTACAATGTACAGTTTCACACAGCACAGAGTCCCTTGGCAACTGCACTGCTGTGGGAGGCTGGGACTCCTGTAGCTGCATGGTCTCAGAGAATACCCTGTTTATCTCCTGCTTATGTTCCCGGATGCTCCGCAGCCTGCTGACTTCCTCCCGTAACTCCTTTACCTGGTGACACAACTCGTCAACGACAGAGCACCTTTGGCAGGAGGGCTGACTGTCATCCAAGGCCTAACGGAGAGGCCCCAAGCACTCCCTGCAGCCCGAGACCTGTAGAGCTACCTCCGCTGTCAGAGTCGATCTGCATTGAAGCCTCTGACACAGATGACACAGCGGCTCCAACATCTACTGGGGACTGTGCTCTGCAGCGTGTCATGACCATTTCTGAGACATACACTATTAGGATTGGAAAGAAAGATTCATTCTGGCACCCTTCTGTATGAACTGCTGCGCAAACTGCTGCGTCTGTTCGCTGCATGCCATGCATGTCTTTATACAAGTCTGTAAACTTCTGAGCACAGTTGACTTTTCACACCTAGGCAGACTTATTTTTAATGAATCTTGTCATTATGGTTAGATCCCCCCATCAAGTAACTATGTGTGGAGGAAAAAAATGTATGCTGGCTAGAAGAGGACTTTAAGTAAGTGGGGGATACTTGAGAGCAAGTTGCAGAAGAAATCAGAAGTAGAGAAGTGTGGTAGGGCTGGGAAGTAATGTTACTGTTCAGGAGAGATGAGAGAGGGAAGTGGAATCTTTTCTTTGTAGCAAAGGAATCTTAGAGAAGTGAATGCACTTATCCTTGCAAGAAATGCAAGTTATAGCTTAGTCATTCAGATGTCTTCAAGAGTGTCTCTGTCCCATGTCTCAGTCATCTTTTCCTCTGCTCTTTCATGTTTCTTCTATCCCTTATGTTCACATTTTTAGCATTTGTGACTAGACATTTTGTAGCTGGAATTCATTCTGGATTGATATTCAGGGAGATGCATCAGTGATGAAGGGCTATTTGGGGGAAGGGGAGGAGGGCTAGCTACGTACTACCTGGGCAGTGGAACAGGCTGAGTACAGAGATTACCTATGGATCCTGTTACATGCCTTAATTGGTTACTTTCTGGGAAAGCAAACTCATTTCAACATAGGGCTTGTGTACCTTTGGTTGTCTTTGAGCCAGTTTACTTCTATAGAGCATGACTGACTTCTGAAAATTTTATCATCATCTTGTTAGAGCTCCACATAACTTGCAATAGCTCCTAAAATTGTCAGAGTATTCAGCAGGCTTTCTCTCCTGCCTCTTAATCTTTGGTATTGTCTCTATTAAAGCCTGTATGTATTCCATGTACTTTAGTCCTTATTCATTTAACACGGAAGGGGAGAGAAAAAGGAGAACTAGCATCTTGTCTGTGTGTCTCAGTGAGTACAGTACTCCCTGCGTTCCTTAATCCTGTGTCCGTTACCCCACTGTCTTTGCCACCCATACTTCTGTCTGCAACACTTAAAATATTGCAAAAATGGATAGAAATGGGTGCTGGGCATGAAGAGAGGTAAGACGGCTTGGGAGATTGTGTAGGGCTGCAGGAATTGTATAAAAAGGAATAGGGAAGGGAAAGTGGGCAGCAGAGAGCCAGTAGTATGTTTAAGTAGTTATTTGGGGACAGAAGTGGAACGTGAGAAGGCCTGTCAAACTTAAGGAATGTGGTCACTGTACTTGTTTGTAGCAGAGAGAACTCACTGATACACTGCACCAGTGCATGAAATGAAGGTTTTCACTTTTGATGAAGGAATTGTTAACAGTAATATAAGCCTTGTAGCCCAGCAAATCTGGTGCGGCCATTGCTTATAACAGGCCACAGGCTGTGTGTTAAGCTAACAACACAGGCCTCAGGACTTGTCAGGCTTTGTCTGGACTTGTCTTGGCCTGTCTGGAGATTTGTTTTAGCTCTTTTAGCTGTAACATCAATTATCTAATGACCAGGTGACCGTTACCTACTTTGTTTTAGCTTTTGCTTATCTTTGTACAGTTCTATGTTGTAACACTTGGTTTCAAAGATATAACAATAGCTAGTAATAGCAAGTAGCTCTTATGTGCAGAATGAACTGTAACACAATAAAATGCAGCACAGAGGAGTACAAACATGGGGTGAGAGTAGAGGCCTTGAAAGTGTTGGCACAGGATGATACCAGAGGCCCCAGGTCTATGAACAACTCACCAGTGGTCAGTTACTGGTTAAAGAAATGCAGGCTTGGGAGCTGGATCAAGCAAAGCCCCAAGCAAATCCTAGTGAGGAGGAAGAAACCAGTAGCATCAACATCATACCTCTCCCAGGAAAGAACTTGGGATGCTGACGACTCACCATACAGCACCCCCCCCCCCCACCACCACCAGACTGAAGCCACCGACCTTAGAAGGGTGAGCATAACACCAGAGAAAGGGGTAGGCTCTAGAAAGTCTATGGGTGTATCATTTTAACTGTATATAATTTGAATAGTCCTAGTATCACTGTAACTGGACTATATAATATTTATTTGATTAGACTGTTAATACTTTACTTAGACTAACACTAAATTATTGAAAATAACCAAAATATAATTCTGGGAATACTATTTCAAGGAAATATTCTTCTTCAAGGAAGAACACTTCCCTACAAATACTAATCAGCAAAGTGCTAGAACAAAGCTCTCCTAGTAGCTGTTTGGCATTATTTCTATGCTAACAGAATCTAAAACACTTGTAATCCTTAGAGGAGTTACTGTAGTAACTAAATTTAATTTTAAATATAAGCTAGAGGATACTCAGATACTCACAATAAACATGGACAGTAAGGATTATGCAGCCTTTCCAAGTGCTGTAAAAGTGTAATGGAGTTTGTAAACCACGCGACATACACATCCTCAACAGATCGCCTATATACGATTTTAAACAACATTCAATATTCATTAAGAAGGTCCTGTTTTAAATCAATTCTTCCCTAGAAGTTGGATGCATGTACCTGTGAGCTGTAAGATTACATGCTTATTCACTGCTACATGCACTGCACAGAATATGTAAATTTTTAGAAGTGTGTTTATGTAAAAATCCTGGGATTTCTACCTGAAATACCTTTGCATACAGTTGGAAATGACAGCTTCATTCCAGAATTTCTTCTGCTGTTACCTGATTAATACATCAACACCAAAGAATCAAGTGAACAGCAGCCTTGAAAAAGCTTTATTGAACTGTGTCTTTTTTTAATGTGCAGAAGATGTGTCTGAAAAGACTACAGCTTGAACCTTTATTTTTTTTAACCCTCAATAATCAATCAAAAATAAAACCCTACTGGGGATAACTCCTGGGATAACTGGAGGACTGGTGTAAAAAGTTCCCTTAAAACATTTTCTGCTGCAGAGACTAAAAGACAAAGCTAATACAATACTAAAAGGAAACAATAGAATTTGAGAATTAAGAAAGTGAGAATGGAACTGAAACGGCAACCTATGAGGTGGCTTCTTCTGTTGCTGTCATTTTAATTAGCATATATATCACAGTTCTGTTAGGAACACCATCAAGTTTTCAAGTCTAAATTTATCGGAAGTTGTGTGCAACTTTTGTCCTTATAATCTAACTCTACATTCCAAAAAACACAAAGCCTTGCTGTCCTTTGCCTTGGGGCTATTATAATAATCCGTACACCAAAAAAAAAAAAAAAAAAAGAGAGAGAGAGAATATTTAAAAACATATAGGATTAACAGTATAGGCTTATAGGTGGCATGTTTCACTTAAAAAGGCTTCCTTTTTTTTTAATGCCAGAAATATAACCAAAAAGCCCAATAAATAAAGGTCAATAAAGTTAGCATTAAGAATTCCATTTCAACATATTGACAGTCTAGGAAGTCAAACCCTCCAACTCTCCTGATACTGACAAGTTTCTGCAAGCTATGAAGGAAATACATAAATATCTCAAAATGATAGAGACTCTGAAGACTTAAAGGCAACATAATTCAAGTTAACTTTTTTTTTTTCCCCAAGACAGTGAATATATGAATCATCTACACCCAAATAAAATATGTTTAATGGTTAAAAGAAAAATTAAAAGGGAAAACTTTAAGGAAAGGTGAACAAAAATTGATTTTAGGGAATTTGTGGTAGATTCCAGCAATGGCCTTGTTATTTTCTCTCCCATAAACATATAAAAAGTTCGAGCCCACCTAGATATAATGACTAAAAGGGCGAAAATATATAGCAAAACGCCACATCCTGGAAATGACATTGTAGCCCGCTGTGGAGTTTGCATTAATGTGCAGGGAGGGTACATAAAAAGGTCATTAGTCACATGTTACTCAAAAACTACTTCATGGCTACAAACTGCTAGTGAGCACTAACCTTTTTTTCCTCACATTACCTTTGAAGAATGGGAAAGCTTTGGGGTTTTAGTTTTACTCCTTGCATTTATTTTTTTTAATGACAAGGTCACTAGAACTCATGCACGCTGCAAAAAAGGTCATGCAGTAGTTAAGGTAAACCATCCAAGCATTTTTTATTCATTAATATTCATAAATACACACAGCAGCTTCATTAGAGATTTTTCATTTTTTCCTCCTCAGTTTGAATGCGGAGTATTAGGAGAGCCTTTTGCATGTCAAGCTACAGGATGCAGAGCTTTTTTTTCCCCACACTGCAACCTATATTTACCTGCTAGAAGTACAAATTAGTTAAGTGGAAATGATTATCATATATATCTTTTCTCTCTTCCTTTTGAATGTACACAATGTAACAAGAGTAACAGACCTGAAATTACAATCACCAAAACAAACCCAAGATAGTTGTTGTCCACTTTCATTGGCAAATACAGCACAGAGGACATTGTCTGCAAAGTGGGATGCCATCAAAGAGGAGGTGGAGGAGGCTCATTTCCTTCATTACTCTCTTTTAAATTTAGGTTTTCTAAAGCAACATCTAGAGGCATAATATCTACACAGCCCATAGCACCAAAATCAGCAATCTCCCCTTGCTCATCCTCATCTGAGGAAGAGCTTTCTTCCCGCATCAAAGTGGACAGCAAAAGCTCTTGAACAAACAAGCTGCGGTCTGCCCGTTCACTTTCCATTGACTGACGCTCTCCTTCTGACATCTTAGGATCATTCAACCTGTACAGCAGCACAGAAAGAGACAAGACAGACAGTTAGTGAAAACCTGTTTCATTGAATGAAACAGTGCCTCTAGCAGGCTCCCATCGATGACCCTTCCTTGTAGTACCCGGGACTCCCCATGCAGCTTGGAGTTTGAGTCCTTCATTAAATCTATGCTATTTAACCCCTCATGAACTTTGAGTGTTTCTCTTCACTGGTATCCGCCTGTCTCTTGCGTGCCTTGCAGTCACAAATACCATAAATACTGTCAGTCGTAAATACTGTCGTAAATACCATAAATACTGTCCGTCTGTTTTTACAATGCTTTGAGTAAATGATGTTCTATTTTTCCAGATGAGGTCAACTCTGTATTCCCAACATACCCATTCATTTATAGTGAACCGTTGCTCAGGCTTGACCAGGGCTTTAACATTAAAGTTAAGGGGCTGTCGTGGCCACTCCTCTCATATATGCTCCTGCAAGTACCCAAACTCCTTTCTCCTTATTCAAAGGGTTGCCAACCAAAAACCGGGAGCCAAGATGAGCATGCACCTCCAAAACATCCCAATGTACCCAATCCCATATGTACCCTTCCTCCCTACCCCTAGATGTGCATTGGTCCATTATGGGGTGTACCACTTTGGGGTACACCACTTGTGATTGGCTTCCAGTTGGACTTTATGCCACTAATTACAACTCTCTGAGCCTGGCAGTTCAGCCAGTTTTCAATCTGCTTCACCATCTTGACCTGCTAGAAAGCAGCTTTGCAGAAAAGGACCTGGGTATCCTGGTAAACAAGTTACCCATGAGCCAGCAATGTGCCCTTGTGGCCAAGCAGGTCAATGGTATCCTGGGGTGCATCAGGAGGAGCGTCTCCAGCAGGTCGAGGGAAGCGATCCTTCCCCTCTACTCAGCCCTGGTGAGGCCGCATCTGGAGCACTGTGTTCAGTGCTGGGCTCCCCAGTACAAGAGGGACATGGAACTACTGGAGAGAGTCCAGCATAGGACTATGAAGATGAATAGGGGACTGGAGCATCTCTCATATGAAGAAAGGCTGAGGGAACTGGGCCTGTTTAGCCTGGAGAAGAGAAGACAAAGGGGATCTTATCAGTGTGTACGAATATCTTAAGGGAGGGCGTCAAGAGGATGGGGATAGACTCTTTTCAGTGGTGCCTAGCAGCAGAACAAGAGGCAACAGGCACAAACTGAAACACAAGAAGTTCCATCTAAATTTGAGGAAAAAATTCTTGACTGTGAGGGTAACAGAGCACTGGACCAGGTTGCCCATCTATGCATGTTTCTTGCAAACATTTTGCCCTCCACAATGATGCCCTCCTATTGCTTTCAACAGTAGCAATGCTACTGGCTGCCTTCACTCAAAATGGCTCCCAATTTCCCTTACAACTCCTCCATGTGTAGATACAGTTTCTGCTAATGAAAACAGGCACCACGCACTGCGGTTTTCAAAGAGACTGGGCCTAGGTTATTTCCTCATTAGGCATTGGGGTTAAGAAACTGCAAGAGATGGAAGTGATGAAAGATGGGAAAAAAAAGTGATGAAAGGCAAGCAGCACTAGACAAAGCATAGGGGAAAGAAGCATGTACACACAGGGGGGGAGAGGCAAAGGCATAATATGATTAGCATGGGATGTGGTGCAAAGAATGAAATGGGGCACCTCATCCTGTCAATCATTAGTGCAGCTTAGCATTTGGGTCCCTCTGGCCTGCAGGTTCTTGTTACCTTCCAGACTGATGAAAAGGAAAGGAAGCGTAAAAGAACTGTGGTAGTAAGAAATATGGGGTTGTAATGTGATGTGAGGTGCAGAAAGGAAACTTGAAAGAGGGTTGTAAAGCTATTCAGGGAAAGATGTAATTGGGGAGAAGAAGACAAGGAGAGAGGAAGACTGACCCCTTAATAGGCAAAAAAAACCCACCACCACCACCACCAATAGAAAAAAGAAAGATGGTGGAGAACACAAGGGAGTTAAATTGGAGATAAGGAAAACAGAGGGACAGGAGCATAGTAGGGCATGAAAACACAGGGGTAGAGGAAAATGAAGACAGGTGGGGGCAGCTTGGATGGAAAAGGTGGGGGAGATTGAATCAGAAGAAAATACTTTTAAAAATAAATAGCCAACTAATAATTCTCCATCCTCCTGCGGCACCAGGGCTCATTTTGCTGCCCAGCCTAGTAGGTGCACAGGCCGCAAGGCTCAGGCAGGAGCTTGACTGAGGTGGACTGTTTGATGGATGCTTTACCTTTACAATTTCTTCACCAGACCAATGACTCCCCCCCCCCCCAAAACAGACAAAAAGTTGCAGGGAAAGCAAACAGAATTCTGCAAGACAAGGACATTTTGCTGCTTCATCATTCTGTATAAGGTTCTATATAATACAATCGGGCATCTGGGTCAGGATAGGAAGCATCACGTGCATCTCATTCTTGGTGCATCTTGCTGCACCTCCCCGAATTAGAGGGCTTTGCATGCCACACTGAGGAGGAGTGGCAATAGGAAGTATTGTGAACCACCATGCTGAACTCTTCCCCCCCCCCCAAGGCTGCTGCCACTCTTACAGCTGGACTGATAAATGCTGAATGACATTTGAAAATGGGAACCAGCCTAGGTACTGCTGCACTTCTTTTGACATGTGCAGATCAGACATCATCTTTCACACTGGATGCAACAAGAATGCAGACATTTAACAAATCTTCTGTTCTTATGTGCTACGAAAGACTTCATAGAAGTGGATTCTCATGCTGAAGGGATGGTGGTGTTGGGATTCCTTAGTAATCCCTTAAAGTGCCCATTTTGTCCCTAGGTCAACTTCTAAATGCAAACACAGCACAGAATACATTACTACACGTGTAAAGCCTCTTCACTCTCTTCACATATCAGTGCATGTCTCATCACCTAAGAGAAGCAAGGACATTGCTTTCTCCATTCTGTACTACCTCACAAGATCAGTGACTGAAATTTGCTGATTTTCATTAAAAGATATTATTGTTTGATATTATTTTGAGTTTAGATAAAAATCAGCATGACAGCAATAGCTTTTCCCAACCTAGGTTTCAAGAATCAGCAACTGCTCAAATGCCTGTATTCTTTCTCGACATTTAATTGAAAACAACAAAAACAACAAAAACCCAAAACTTTTGAATACAGAAGATCAATATTCTAAGCCTACTAAAAGAGGTGGAATGAGAGCGAACAATTTTTCAATGGAACAACCCTAGAAGTATGCTTTCTTAAACAGGAGTGTATTCTGCATATTAAAAGCCCATTCCTTATTTACTTTTTTCATGTACAATATTTTACATATAAGCCTCTATTCAACCTTAAGCCTTCATTAAAGATTTGTTTCCTAGTAAATAATATTACTTAAGTTCTCTTCCCTCACATCAGCATATAATGCTTGAGCCATATTACTGCAAACACCCTTTCAGAAGTAGTAGGATAAATAAGCATAGTTTAGCTAAATAATATCTCTTATGTTTCTCTCAAAACTGAGAAGCTACAAGTAATACTTATTCATTGCCTAGGAGCAGAAACACAGCAGGATTGAAAACATGATGTTACGAATTCAAACAAAAGCAAAGCATCTCAGCCACGAACTTCATTAAGGATCTGGCCAAATCCATTCCATGGCTGGAACTGTAGGCAGCTCGTACAACCATAGCTCAACTTGTAAGGCTAGACTCCTTTTTAAGGCCCGAAGACAACAACTAACCGAGTCTAAACATTTAAATGCATTCCTAGATACATAGAAGAAATGCAGCATGCCTGTGAGATCGCCCCTCACTTTTATCAATACAGAGGCTCCACTGGATAGTTCTGCAGCCAAGTCTTAGAGTTGGTTTCCTTAAATCAGAAGAATCCCCTTCAGCCCAGCTACAAACTACCACTCTTAGATATTCATTTCTTGGATTTACTTTACTTCTGATAGTGTGGATCAGTCTACTTTTTTTGTGATTGTTTTACAAATTTGTCTGTAAACACCTAACTGTACATCAAACAACTGAAAAACACCAACACATCATATTTCTTATGATTACAATACACAAGATGTGATATTTAACATTATTCAGATTATTTTGACTATGGTAACAAAGCACAGGGTACTACCACATCTTTAAGTACATTTAACAAGAATAATCAGGTTTAAGACCAATTCAGCAGATGAAGTTTATTGTTTTTAATGGTACTGCATTAAAATGTGAAATATTTTTCATTTAGATTGAGTTATGAATTACAGATATTCTATGACAGCTATTGACCTCTAACATTGTCATGTTCTATATGATTCACTGATTGGCCTGTTAATCCTGGGATATGTTTAACTGCAATTAAGGACCCTACTTCGCTACACTAAAACATACAACATTTTCAATGAACTCTATATCTTTATCAGGACCTAGGAAAACAGAAATGGCAGAAGAGTAAAGTTAAATCCACAGAACAAGTTACCTTGCAAGAAGAAACTGAGAATTCTGGATAGTCTGCTGACTGTTTTCTGCGTTAGATGTGTTGGTTGCTGCTATAGATTGCGTAATAGTGGTGGTGATGCTGCTTGCATTAGTGCGCCTATTTGCATTGCGTGCAGTCTCCAGTTGTTGTCTTGCTGCCTGTGCATGCTGTCGCTCCAACTGCAGTTGCATCTGCAGTTGCTGTAACTGAGATGCAGAAGGGCCAGAGGAATTGAGCTGCCCTGCAGAACGCCTCACGCCTGATAACTGAGATAAAAGCTCTGCCAGAGAAGAGAGAAGTTTCTACCATGAAATCTGCTTAAATAAATATTGTACAATAGCACAAATGTGTCCCAAATACAAGCGTATCGAGCATTTTCTTTCTGAAAATCCTTCATCAATTAAGTCAATAAAATCACATTGATTTGAAAAGTTTAATGGGCTACCCACTCCAAGCATTCCATATCTCAAATCCCACAGGGTAAGGAAGATTAAGACTTGTTTATACACAGTTTTTTACTCTAGATAAGAGATTCAAAGTTTAAAGTTTTCTAAATCACCAACGAGAGTCAATCTGTGGGAAATGCCCTATAAGCAATGCCC
The DNA here is from genome assembly GCF_000705375.1 of Tinamus guttatus. Next base: position 1,025 of record NW_010579290.1, on the reverse strand, counting down.
CATACAACAAAACTCTAACATATTGCCTTCAAGTCAAAATAGATTTGAACTAAACAAACATTTCAAATTTTGACTTCAGTTAGTGGCTTTATTTTCCACCCTCAACAAATGTACCTTCAGTGTACAAACTCTACCTTCCCAATATTCCCGAGGGAAGCTGTAGAAACAACAGAAATATTGCAGCATTGTTTCAGACATTTATAGAAAACATTCAGTTCAGAAAGCTTTTTCAAATGTTGCATGATGTTAAAAACTGCTATGGTCAAATATTTTTATTGTGTGAATTTTGACTGCTAGAAATTTTCTGCTAGAAAAAAAGAAATCCTAACCTCAAACAAACAAACAACTTTCCTGAATATTCTTTTCCTCCAAAGTTGAAGACCAACAAATTCTGCCCACACTAAGTATTTCTCAAAATAAACATAAGTTATTTCTCAGTGATTTATTGCAGAATATATTCCTGAGAAAATATTCCATACACAGTTGCAAGTACTACTTTGTTGTGTTTGATGCAAGGAGAACAGAGAAGGTAGATTCTTTTGTTCCTCTGTCTACTCCCCCTGCCCCTCCCAGTTAAACTGCAAATTGTTATAATAATTTTCCTTCCACCTTACTTTCAAGATAGAGCAGTAGCTCTTTGTGTCAGGAACTCAGAATGCAAACACTAAATGTTCAAGTTCTATGTAGCCAGCACAACCATATCAAGGCTAACTACACCAATAATATTTTATTTCACTAAATACTGACGATAAACATAAGGAGTAAAAATTAAAATAAATAATGTTTAGAGATCTATTATAAGCACAAGTTCTAACTTCTGCCAACACGTACTATTTATTACCCGAATAAAACGGAAGTCTTATAACACCATCAGGCAAGAGATATCTGTCTATCTTCACTGAGTGTAAGATTGCTCTGAGTATAGTCAAACAGTACTCTTGAGGTAGAGGAGAGCTTGAGGCACAGGCTTGACATGAGACAGACACAGCCAGACTGCACTACATTCTCTGAATGCAAAAAAAAAA
>NW_010579288.1:14284-38586 GCF_000705375.1 Tinamus guttatus | reverse complement strand
GTTCCCATCCCGTCGCGACCCGCTTGGGCGCCCTTCTCGGGGGAGAGCAGCTCCCTCGGCTGCAGTGCTGTGCCCGGCTGGTGCGCCGCGGCCTGTGCCGCCTCACGTCGCCTCTCGTTCCTTCCGCAGATGAAAGAAACAATCATGAACCAGGAAAAACTCGCCAAGCTGCAGGCCCAAGTGCGCATCGGCGGCAAGGTAGGAGCCTCCTGCGCTGCTCGCGGCCCTCCCTCCAGCTGTGCTCTGTGCCAAGCCCTCGAAGGTGGACGGCTGTGGCCCTGAGGGCGCTTGGCCCCCCGGGATGGCCGGGCAGCCTGCTATGATATTTCCTTGCTACTTTGGGAGAAGCAGGAAGTCATGACAGAACGTCTAGCCCTTTCTATCCATGTTTACTGCCCTTATCTCTTAACAGGCTATGTTAGATGGTCCTTACAGTCCTAAGTAGAGCTTACAGCAAATGCATTTGGGTAGAGTTTTATTCTAAAAGCGTTGAGGGTTGTGTTCCAGACCCTAGTCCTTAATCCTTAAGGTGCCCGTGGGTATATTTTGCTGTTCAGGACAAGCTTGCAATTTCTCTTCTTGCCCCAATCTTAGCATTGTGGAATTGGAAGGCATGGCATGTTTCAAAGATCTCTTTATTTTGTTGCGACACCCAGACTTATGCAAATGTGTGATAATGCAGAAGTATCAAGTATTGCAAACATGGTCAGTCTTGTGCAAGTAAATGCTTAAGTTTCAGTTTGAGGTTTTAACAGCAAGAACTTGCTCATATGGATGGAACAAAGAGATATTTTTAGAATGAGACTATGCAACATATTTTTTTAATGATGGAGTTTCCAGTAGCTTTTGTTCATGAGTTGAGGTTTTTCCCTGTAGATAAGGCTGCCCAAGTCTCTTTAAGTCAGGTGTTACCCCAATATGCAGGATATGGGGTCTTGCTGAGCAGAAAACTGCTGCACCACACTAATGATTGCATGTGTGCTGTGTTGACTACAGAGCTTTTTAATGTTAGTCACTTGAAATTACGTGAAACCCAGATTACCCCCTTTTAAAAGCTGAAACTAAGTAAATTGCTCTCATGAGCACTTATAGGTCTTTTTGGAGACATTAAATGAAGTTTAGAATGTGTCAGCAATGCCATCATTAAGTTTTAAAAATAGTTTATGAAACTGATTATTTGAGCTTGAGTGTGGTTTGTAACTGGAAGTTGCTTCAAGGGTACTGCTGCTAGATCAGCTGAGGCAGTTGTTTTACTTTGGGAATGGAGAAGAAGGGAAAGATTCTCCTTATTGTGAGAAAAGGTTAAACTTTTGCTTCTGCTGGAAGATCCTCATGATATTGCAAGGCTGTAGGCCTTGAGAATACACTATATATTTATATAGGCAGATGAGTATTGTCATATTTTGTGAAACTTGAGAACTTTTTTTGTAGGATATTGCTGCAGCTAACTATCATGATTTTCCTTCCAAACCTTTTTAGAGGAGAACTTAGATGCATCTGTGTAGATTGTGTTGCATTCATAGCCTGCCTGTACCTGCTGTTCTTTAATACAGAGCTATGTAAATAGCATGCCTCAGCATGATCAGCATAGAATATGCTTACTATAACCTTAGAAGTTTAAATGCCTAAAGATGAAAACAGTAGCTATTAATTTCAACTAGATTCACATTATTTGAAGTTTGATACTTGTTCTTACACTGATGTAAAATGGGTACATTGCAATTGACTTGTATTGCAATGAAATGGTATATTGCAATTGACTTATGCAAGGCACCTATAAAGTCCTTCAAAAAATTCCTCTCCTGAGACTTCTGTAGTGTTTATCTGCCTCAGATCCTAGGTAGCCAAGGTTCTTAGGATATTTTTCTAGTTTTAGTAGTTTTCAAATTGCTTGCATGCTTGTCTGATGGTCAAGGGAATGAACATTAAGCTCTCCTTTAGTCCTTTAATTAGGATTAAAGTCCTAATATTGGAGTTGTGCTCATCCAAGTGTTAGTTTCACCTAAATTTGTCTACTAACATTTGTCTTCATTTGTAATTGAACTGTGTTAGGAGTATTGGTGTCTGAGCAGCTTTTTAATTTCTATCAGTTCACTCAGGGTATTGTAGCTGTTCAAAGAGTTGGGCATTAAGGCTTGCTTGTTGCTAGCATGTAGAAGACCAGAAACTGAAGTACCTGGACTTAGATTAGCAGTGATAGTGTATCCAAAAGGAACTTAATAGTTCTTAACTTGCTTCTAGCTGTTTTATGTCATATTTTATTGAAGGCTTGTGATTGTGTGAGGAAATAGTGATGCTTTTTTTTTGTAGATACAAATATTTTTTTAATATAGGTCAACTATATCCTTGGAGAAATCTAGGACTCTTTCTCTAGAGTAGCTTTCCCTTTGCGTATGTTTTTATTTCTAAGCAGAGGTAAAATATTATTTTGGCAAAGCTTTTCAAATGTATATGTGTAAGTCCATCAGATGGAAATTGTATTTGAAATAAAAATGTAGTGTTTAGTTTGCTTGTGTTTATTGGTTTATGGTGTGTTGGTAACTTTGTAGTCTTTGCTCTCCTATATCAAAGCTTGGCTGGAACAAGGAAGGACAAGCTTACTCTTTCTTTTCAAAATGGGATGCTGCAGGATCCTGATGAGAATTCTCTGATGTGTTGGTTCCTAAAATCTTCTGCTATTTCTAATGAACAACCAGGCAAAGCTTTTCTAGTAGCAAGGGAAAAGACTGCTGCCCTGTGGTGGGAGAGGTGGAATTATGTGCCATGACACAGAAATGGAACTTTATTAACTTGATTCATAGATAACTGTAGTTATGTGACCCTATAGGTTAGAGTTTGTGAAGAACTAATTAATATTTAATTTAACTTTTTTCCCCTTTGAAGGGTACTGCTCGCAGAAAGAAGAAGGTTGTCCATAGAACAGCTACAGCAGATGACAAGAAACTTCAGTTCTCTTTGAAGAAACTGGGAGTCAACAATATTTCTGGTATTGAAGAGGTAATTGATTCTAAGGAGGGGGAAAAAAAGATGCTTAATATTAAAACATAAAATATATCAAAATTTCCTGGCATTCAGGAAAATATTCAAACATCTTAAACTTGTCTGTAAATTGCCAGCAAGTCTTTGTGGAGCTTCAACAGGTTCAACTAGTTTCCTGTTGAATTGAAATTTACATTTTTTTTTTTTCTTGTAGGTAAATATGTTTACCAACCAAGGAACAGTCATTCACTTCAATAACCCTAAAGTTCAGGCTTCTTTGGCTGCTAATACTTTCACTATCACTGGCCATGCTGAGACAAAGCAGCTGACAGAAATGCTTCCTAGCATCTTAAATCAGCTTGGAGCTGACAGTCTGACCAGCCTGAGGAGATTGGCAGAAGCCCTACCCAAGCAATGTAAGTTGAACCTTAAATACATTTTATGATGGCAGCTGACATACGTAGCTTACTGGTATAGCTGTGGGACTAGGCTTATGAAATTGTAGCTGGACTTGATTTCATGACAATTAACATATTGGTGTGACTACTGTAGTTTGATTTTTTAATGTAGTTCTTTAATATTAGGTATATCAGTTACTCTAGAGGAGCTAGGTTCTCAGAAAAAAGTTTACTTTGAGCTTGTTTCTTTTGATAGCTTGAGTAGAAGTAAGTGGAGTTGGGCTCTAGGTAGCAGCAAGGCAGTAGTGAGACTTATCAGATGTGTAGATATTTCTTCCAGCACAGGCTTTTTTGATAGCCATGTGTATTTTGATAGCCCATATGGAGTCTGTTAGGAAAGACGTGATAATAGCTGCGTGTATAAAACTGTGGAGAATAGGCTTGGCGTGAGCCTTAAGTGAGGTACACCAACTTCTGTGTCCACATCCTGTTCTCCATAAAACTGCAGGAGGGAAAACTAGAGGAGGCCCTCAAGCATGGGATGTTCAAAAAAGGTGCTGCTGCTACAGAGTGAGAATTGGGAGTGAAAATCTTACTGGCACTGGGTGCATTCTCCCTTCCCTACATGTAGTGTTTTCCTAATTTCTTCTCACAAATATTTGAAGTCCATTCCCTGCAAGGTACTTAATATCCTAAACAGAGAAAATGGGAGAGGCTTATGAAGATGTTCACTTCCCGCTAGTAACTGACTTGATGTTAGCACACCTTTTTGTGCTTTCTTGCCAGCAAAGATGTGCTTTTGTAGAAAGTAGTTTTTGAATTCTTGATCTTCTTGTTCTTTATGAGAATACTTAGGGGCTGATTTTTCTTTCTGTGATAGATTAGATCTCTATTTCCCTTCCTGAAGCCTTTGATACTTGCTTCCAATCCATTTTCCCCCCTAAAAGAAATCCTGCTGGAATAGGACTCCTTTTAGGTAGGAGGTGGGTACAGGGCTTCTCTCCACATGGAATTCTGTTCTCTTTCCTAATGTCACCTGAGTGACTTCCTTGTGGGTAGGAATAGGACAGTGAGAAAACTTGGGTTTAAAATGACTTCTTAAGATGGTAAGACCCTAGCTTTCTTCTAGTAACAAGGTAAGTATATCTAAAGCAAAATTGTATGGTTTAATATTAAGGAAGCTTGCTTAAAGTGCTTGTCTTTTAAATAGCTGTCACTTTCCACTTTGGATGGAGGCCAGAACAGTTGCACAAAACTCCTTTCAGCATTGTTTACTAAATTTGGAAGTCTGATATCGAAGAGTGAACTGTGTGTGATAGCTTTTGCAGGTAATAAAATAGACCTAGTTTGGGCTGGTGGATGAGAGGCAATACAGATGGTTTAGGATATTGGCTTCTCAGCCAATTAAGGCTTTTACTATTAAGTACATCATGTGAATAATTTTATGGAGGAAATAACATCTTTAAAACTGAACAATGTTACAGCTTTAATGCATCTGAGTGTGTGCTACGTTTTCTGCTGTTAAAAGCAAAAGGAGTGTTTGCAATGACCTTGTCCCAAGCTCTTTCAGGCTCAAGATTATGAATTCATGTATTTTAGTTCTTCAAAAGACAGGATACACTGACTTTTAGAGATACGGTGTGAATCCATTTCTTGCCTTGTGCTTTTGAAAATTGAGAAGGATTACTTTGGATAAACTGCGATAATAGACTGAACTGTCAAACTCTCTTAAGTAGTACAGCTAAGAATAGCAGTAAAAGTTGTGGTACTGGCACCCAAAGACCCTGAGGTATCTATTCTTAGCACTGTAATGCTGCAGTTTCACAGATAATTCATTGATCTGCTAGAATGGGCATAGTTGAGTCTAGTTAGTTCTAGCAAACATAATTGGGATAGTTAAGAAGCTACTGTGTCAGCAGAGATATGGATCAGGACATGTGATTGCCTCTTCCAGCTAAATGTAAAATTGCACATCCAGTTCCACTGACTTTGCCAGGGAACAGTATCCCCTTTAACTGCCTCTAGTTACCTATGTCTGCCTGCAGCTTAACAATTGCAGGTTGTTTTTTCTTGAAAGTCTAGGCTTATAAGAAACTCCTTTCTTGTTTATATTATAAAATAGGTAGATGCTGAGAACCAGTGAGTAGTCAATAAAACAAACTACTGTTAAAAGGAAAGGATAAAATACAAGTCTTGACACTTGTAGCTAAAAATTTATTACCCTGCAAGTAACTCAACATGTAGCTGCGAGATGCTGACTAGCATGCATAATCTCATTTCTCTGCTGGGCTATCTTTGAACATATACTTAGCAAGTTGACTTTTTTGTTACCAATGATTGTAAATTAAGAGGAGAAATATAGAGCATTGTGATATAGTCCAGTCTGTTTGATCAAGTTTGCTTAAAAGCAAAACAAACAAGAACCTTTGTAACCAAGATGTGTATGTTGAGCTTGAATGATACTTTTGAACTACTTGCTGTTGCAGCTGTGGATGGAAAAGCACCACTTGCTACTGGTGAAGATGATGATGATGATGATGAAGTTCCAGGTAAGAACAGAAATGAAATGGAGGAAAAGGAAGTTGTGAGTATTACTGAAGGATGGTGCTGTAGCAAATTTTGAGCAAAAGAAAGCAAGAATATTAAAACATTTCTATGGTTAGTTATCCTGTCATTACTGATGTGGAAGTTTTCTAGATTAGAGCATCTAGTACTGGCAGTTCTCAGATACCATGCAAGACTGGATGAATTATTATTTTGAGACAGCATTTTAGTCATAACTATTACTCCTATAAAGAGCTATTGTATAACAGTTAATGTTCAGTAGCAAGGATGGGAAACAACTAATGTTTCACTATACTCGCTTTCTGTTCAGTGGTGAGAATAGTGAAACTAAAAGTATGTAGAGTTGTGGTTTATAATGAAGCACCTAAAGTTTCTTGCTTTAAGAATGAAACATGAAGCTTGGTCTGTATTTTATGAGGTGGAAGGTGTGTTGTATGTGGGGTGTGTGTGTGTGTGTTTTTTTAACATAAATGCTCAATACAAACTAAAACTTTGGAAGAAACACTCGGCAAAGCGGAAGTTGATAATGCTAATTTCAGTTTTTTTTTTTTTTCTAGATCTTGTTGAAAACTTTGATGAGGCTTCAAAGAATGAGGCGAACTGAAATAAGTGTCACTTTGTGAATAAAGTAAAAATTTGAAAAAGCTATACGGAGCTGCTGTTTTATATTGACTGCTTTGATTTTTCTTATTTTCTGTTGAGATCACAAGATCTGTAATATTTGGAAACTCCTTGAACCTTGCAGCTCATCTTAATTATTGCTTGTACATGATAATATTTTTGTGGCCTGGTTAAACTTAAACATATGCTTTCAAATAGGTCAGATTGCTTGTTTGCTAATAATCTCTGCCTAAATGTTTTTTGAATAACTTGTATACAAGTAAACCCCTATCTTCAATGAACTCTGGCATACAATAAAAATATAAAGAACTTTTCGGTGTGGCTTCTTGTCAGAAAACCTTTTTTTCAGTAAAGATTGACCTTAAATATTAAACAATCCTAATCAGTCACCTTGCTTTTTTGGAAAAGTGTCTTCCTTTTGCTATATTAGGGGGAAAAAAAAACCATAATTGAGCATTGTAGACTTAATGTGTAAACATGGGGAACTTGCTGATTTGCTAAGTCACCTTACTGAATTTGGGAAGTATACCTGTATTCTAGAATACAGGTGATGATGATCTAATACAATGCAAAATATGCTTATTGGGATAGAATTGTCTTTGACAGCAAGTTACTGTCATCTTGGAGGAACTAGATACTAATGTTAAATTTTGTGTTCAGGGAGAATTCAATATGTATTGAAGATATAACTAATGGGAGTAAAATAATGCTGTCTCAATACTTTATCTGAAAGAAAAAATGGCGAATTATAGGAAGAAAAAAGGTTTAACAGAACTGATTATGTATCTTAAGTTTATATTTAGCATCTTTAGATGTATTAACTATTATATCTGGTTCAGGAGTATATTTTTTTCTCTTACCCACACCTTCTCTGGAAGGCCTTTAAGTATGTAGTGTGGGGGGTGTGTGTGTGTGTGTGTTCTCTCCAGAGAAGGAGACTCCACAACCTCTCTGGGCAGCCTGTTCCAGTGCTCTGTCACCCTCACTGTTAAGAAATTTTTCCTTAAGTTCCTATGGAATTTTTGGTGTTTCAGTTTCCGGCCATTTCCTCTAGTCCTATCAGTGGCCACCACTGACAAGAGACCATCCCCGTCCTCTGCACTCCCTCCCTTGAGGTATTTATATACACTGATTAGATCCCCTCTCAGCCTTCTCTTCTCCAGGCTGAACAGGCCCAGCTCCCTCAGCCTCTCCTCATAGGGCAGATGTTCCAGGCCCCTGATCATCCTCATAATTTTCATTCTGATCTTTGCATAGATGAAGTTCCTGTCCTGAGAACTAAACTTTAGATCTGGGAATCTTTGCTGTTGGTTGTGCTGGTGATCTGATCTATTAAAATAGAGAATGCTAGTCTGGTAGTGGAATCCTGTTCTAACGTTTTCTCTTTAGAACAAATACTTTAGAAAGGGGATATTGGTCCTGTTCTATGCAGGATGAATTTCAGGGTGAAGCTTGGGAAACTGTTGTAACATAAAGGTTCTCATTGCATCAGGAAAGGGTGGGTCTGTGTTTGACTGGCTCAGCGTGTCTGTCATGGTATAAATGTTTGTTGCTCTTGGGAAAGGCTAAAGACTGGAGGAACTGAGCTGCTTAGCTCCTGCAGTTGAATGCAAGGCAGCAGACTGATCCGTGTGACATGGCTGAGGTCGGGCACAAGAACTTACAGAAGTGATTTTGGTTTACTTTTGGTTTCAGTGTACAAGCACTCTTATCAATAAGCTACATGTCTTGTTCTGAATTCAAGTGGGAAAAGTGTTGAATTACTGTGACAATAAGGCAGGGAAGAACTATGTAAAGTTGAGCTTTGAAATAGATGTGGTGACCTTAAGTCAATTGCCTCATAAAAGGTGAAAAACAAATTCTGCGCACTTGTCTACTGCGCTTCCTATGAGTTGTGTGCTGACTTTCTCTGTTGTCTAAGCCACTGTAGCCTTGCTTATGAAATGCTTCATCTTCGTTTCTGTCTCATGAAGTGATATCTTGTATGACACATAGTAGATAGGGGAGGTTAACACTGTCTAATAAATGCTTAAAAAAACTGCTGAAAGACAATGTTTGAAATGCAGAACTAATGCTAATTCAATAAGAAGGCAGGTGACATCTGTGGAAGTCAGCTTGCTAAGTACACTTGCAGTCAAGAAATGCTGGCATATTTCAGTACAAGTAAGCTGTGACTGAGGATCAAGAAATGATCAAAGTGTTTGTGGTTATAGCAGGTTCTAAATGAAAGTAATTGTCCTATTGAAGATACTAATCTTCATGTCTAACGCTTAACTACATTCCTTATTAAGAGAAAATAATCACAGCATGGAACCCAAGACTGAGTATTTATCTTCCTAGTCTGTCATTATTTTCTGTTTCTACCAGTTATGTGTTGATGTTTCTCATTAGCTTGAACTTCTCTGTAACCATGCTATAATCATACCATTAGGGGCTCACATCTATAGTCTTGCTCAAAGAAAACGGTTTCATATATCCATTTGAAATATCTTGGACAATGGAGAACTAAAATAGATGACTGGATTTTAATTGAAACAAAGGTCTATTTGAGACTTAATTTTAGAAAAACTAAAGCAATACTTTGGTTCTGTGCATAACATGTCACTATGCTTTGTAACAGCTCAGTTCCAATGCAGTAATGAGTACTAATGAAACTTCAATTTTGTAACAGTTTTTTAGAAATATTTTCATAATTCTTAAGCTTCTTAGTCTTTAAGAACTTTGCTCTTGTTTAAAAATAGTATCTTTAATAAAGCAGTTAAAACCCTTTCACAAAATTGTGAAACTCTATGCTTTGTTGTAGTGCTGTGTGTGTAAATATAAACATTCTCTGCAATTATTTTTTTTAAGCATTGTTTCTGTATAAAGCTCTAGGAGAAGTCTTGAGTTACTATAAAAAAAGAGAAAAAGTTGGATTCTTTTTATTTCTTGAGACACTTGAAACTCTTAAGACTTGTCTTGACCATGGGGGGGGAAAAAAAAAAAAAACAATGTGCTGCTTGAAGCCAGCTCATGCAACCTGATTGATCATGCTGTTTGTGAGCACAGATCAGAACATATGCAAGTAGAGTTAATATTTAGCGTGGATGGGAGAGCCTGTGGGTTGGTCTGCAGAGAAGATGATGCCTAGATTACAGCTTTAAATGACTGATGAGGTAGATGGTGGTACATCTACAGAAGGTGTCAAGAAGAGGTTTTTTTTTTTTGTTTTTTTTTTTTTTTTAAGCTAGGTAGTTTGAAACTCTGTAAAGTATTTCACATTTCTTTGACTTAAATACTTGGATGTGGCTCCTGGTTTTATTAAGTCTTTTCTGTTCTTTCTCCTGTAGCTTCAGCCACATCCAGTAATTTGTTAGAGTTGCTGAAAATCTTTCCATTTCATGTTGTAGTTAAAAGATTAGAATGAAGCCTTTACAGAAAAGGAGCAGACAGTGTAGCTGAGATAAACTTGACTATCTGAATGGTTTATAGCATAAGAAAATATAAAGATTAGTTTGACTGTAAGTCAACCTGCATAGCTTTAAAGATGAATAAAAAGTGGATGAATCTTGAAGCTTTGAGAATCATGTATAACTGTCTCTGTGTACTTTTAAGTTATGGTTTCGGGATTGTGTACGTGTGTATATATTTGTGCTCTCACGATGAAGATCTCGCCTTGTTCTGTTAACGTTCCTGCCTTCTTGTCACTTGCTGCCTGCGCTATTTTTGGATGAATTATGTTACGTGAGAGGATAAGAGTCTGCAATCCTGTTGCTATATATTTTTTAGCTAGAATCTGTGTTTCTGTGGGAAATGGATTTCACAGGTACAATTCGTACATTGCCTTTACATAGCACTAAAGCTAGATCGATGATAAAAAAAGCCATTCTAACGCGTTTGTGTTGTGCGGGGATTAATGTTTTTACAGATGAGTTACATCCCAGCCCCTTGCATTTACTACTGAATCTGAACAAATCTTGGTGTTACAAAGACACATGCAATAATTATTGTGTATATCTGTATTCTTACGCAGACTGTGACAGGTATAAATTCTAAGACATCTTATTACTATTCCCATCTTGGGCCAGTATGACCATGATATAACCAATGCTTTTGCTTTCAATATCAAATAACCAATTTATGCAACACTTCTTACTCTGATTCAGTCAGGGTTTTGGTGTGTTATGCAGAGCATTGGCAGCTATTGGTGCCAATACCTGTTCCACTTAAAATGCTGATTCCACATTCTTCTCGAACTGAGTAGAAGTAGCTATTTATTACGAGTGTTGGAAAAATGTTGATGCAGGTAGTGTCCTACTCTCCCAGTTCAGAAGATAGATACCCAAAGGTGAGTTTAAGTCTTATTTTCTCCAGTTATACACCAATATAACTGTTCACTGTGCCACACCTGGGCTAATGATCTCTAACAGTCTTAAGCTGGATCTTAAAGCTTTTAGCCTTGGAAGACTGAGCAGTCTTCTACCAAACAATCATGTGTTGCTTGCTAATCCTAGGCTGTCATTCATTCATTTGTGCCAAACATTTGTGACCATTTACTTAGTAGGATTTAAAAATGGATTTTAAAAAAAGGACTTTTAAAATCAGCCATGAAGGTGTTTGAAGTATCTGTTGTTGCAGAAGGAACTCTGGTTTTAAGCCACAGCTCTTAAAACTGTGCCTAGTCCTGCTGTGCTGCTTTCTTCTTCTTGCATTAGGTGACTGCAGAGATAACCAGGACAGCCTGGGGGGCAGATCTGCTCTCAGCTGTATCACTTTCTGCGTTGCTGTTTTGCAATGAGGCTTTTACTGTGTTCTGCATAAGTAAGATTGCCACCCTTAAGGACCAACCTGATATCTAAGAGAGCTTCTTGTACTCCTAACAGCTTTTGAAGGTGCGAGATAATGATGACGTGAGGGTGCTTTTGTGGGCCAAAGCAGGCTACTGCAATGGCTGTGAAATTCATGTTTCATTGCCACATTCTGTGGAGATGCACACCTGTGTGGCAGTCACAGCAGAGTGGTGTTGGTAGCATATGTTATGGTTTAAAATCTTCCTTGCTTTTCCAGTGGTGTTGAATCTGTAGGAGTTAAAAGCATTAATGCTTCTTTAAAGCCACTTCCCTGAGCAGCATGGCTGTGATGTATAAACAGAGCAATTTGAGTGAATAGAGACTGTTACTAAATATTTATTAAGAACAACTGCATTTAAAATACTTCTGCTCTTGTGCTGATTTCTAATGTTGTTTGGCTTCATCTTTACAGATCAGTTAACTTGCATTTTGTTGAGTTACTCTTGTGGGTTTGAGCTGCCCCCAGTAGCCCTGAGTCATGTAAACATATGGTGAAAGGCAGTTACTGCTTCAAGGCTCTGATCCTGCAAAATTAATGTGAATACAATTGTTTATAAGATTCATGCCTAAAATAAAAATGAGATGAAGTGAAAAATTGCACGCTTGGGGCAGCAAAGTGGCAGGCACATTGTTTTTTGTTACGGAAAGGTAGGTATTTGTTACAGACTTTCGTCCCTGTGGTAGGTTGCATCCAAAGCAGCAGAGAGGAAATAATGTGAAAATTCATTTACTCACCTTCTGGCTGCTTTGCACCACTTAGTAATAGAAATCAGGAGATGCTGCATTTCTTCCTGGTGCAGGGAAACTCCTAAACAGAGTGAAATCAGCATAACCAGCTCAGGCAGCTAGAGTTTGCCTCTAGCAGAGCTAGGGCAGCATTTGGACAGACAGTCCCTGTGCACATTTGCAGCATTTTATGCTCCAGTAAGTACTACCTAGGGGTGATGTTCATTAAGATTTTTATTTCTACTCTTGATAAAAGTTAGATCAGCCTGAATGGTTTCAGTTTCCTTTCAGTCATTTCTTTCTTACTAGAGTAAGAAATGCAGACTTGCATGGATGTGACCTTGTGCCCACCTGTGCTGGTATCCAGGTAGACTAGATGGGTTGTCATATGGCTTTAGTGTGGCAGGTCTCAGGTGTAAAATTGCCCATTTTGTTTCTCATACTTTAGCTTTATTTTAATTAGTCATACCTTGAAAATAAAGTACTACTCGTTTCAAAACATAAAACTGATTTTATCTTTGCTTTTTCAAGTAAATCCCCTCTGTGGTTCTCTAGTCTCACTAGGAAATGCAGTAGATTTGACAGATGAATTATGCTGGCAGGCTGTAAGCTGAACTCTTAAGGGCACTTGAGTCTTCAAATGATTTTCACTAATGCAGATAAGTATACCAGCATATGTTCTGGAGGCTGTGAGTCTTCATACCTACTTGCTTTATGTGAGCAGAGAAGCATAATGTTTCTGAACAAAACTCTCTTTGTAGACAATGGCAATGCTGTGTGCCTATGATCTTACCCTATATTTGCAATAGGCTTCATACCAGAGAACCAGAATAGCTAGAGCAAGCTGCTTTTGTGATGGATGCTTGGAAGCAACTGGTTTTTGAGTGCTTTATATAAAGATGAGTTAGACTTAATGGCACTAAATACCAGGAATTTATGGGGTTTAGCCAGGACATGCCCATTTTTCTGCTGTGCCAGTTCTGGCACATCAGACTTGCCTGCAAATTTCACATTGTCCAGCATGCTCTAGCTGGCAATGATTTAGAAAGGGTGAGTGAAGCTGTCATGTGGTATGATACATGCTTCTGAGATGCTTTCAAGAAAATAAGTGTGGTTCCTGTGAAAATGATGCAGGCCCTTGAGTCACTTTCTGGAAGAAGTTATGGGCTTTGAAAAGCCTGCTATCTGACTATATATAGCATATTTTTATTTTTGGTGCTAAAAATGAGGGTTTTTTGTACAGCTGATCTATATAATGAATCAAAGCAAATTTCTTCACAACATAGGTCAGACTCATGCAGGGATTACTTAGGTTGCTTCTTGTAGGAAAAGACTGAGCTATACAGAGCCATAACCCACCCTGTTTCATGTAAACGTTTACATATTCCTTTCCGCTGGGCTCTGCAACCTTCCCTGATTCCCTCATTCTTACGTGCATGGCTGGCTTCATCAGTGTGTATCTGTTGAAGACTGACTGATGTGCCCTGTAGTCCTGTATGTGTAAAGAATTGCCAGTTTAATTTGGTAACAAATCCACCTCAACAGAAAGATCTATTCAGACGTCATTCCTAGGCATAAACCCTAACAATATCCTTGATCTTTAAAGTTCCAAGTGATTGGATTCCCAATTCAGCCAGCTCTACGTTGGCTGCTGACAAGAGCCGCGCGCATCCTGAGCGTGTATGTGCCGTGCAGTAGGAGGCTCCAGCAGCACTAATGATGAGCAGCCTAGTGATGGGCCCTGTCTGCGCTCCACTGATTTACACCATTTTTGTAAAGGAAAAAACTGTGGTCCACAATGGTCAGGAAAATCTGTGCTGGAATGCCCTTAATAATCAACTTCCAAGTGAAAAATGTCTGTCACAGTAAATATAGTATTTTTTTTTCTCCCTCTCTATCCCTTATCCTTCTCAGCATTGTGAGAATACGGAGTTGCATCTGGTTCATTCTAGGGATTATCCAGAGCAGTAAATGTGAGCTACCTAGGAAGGACAAGTTACCTAGAATCAGCATAACCTTTCTTGGTTTCTTCCACTTCTGTTTCAAGAATTCATAAAGCAGGAGAATAAAGTACTTCTGGTTCTAGTTTATAGCTGTCTCTTAAGGCTCTGTGTTACAGGTAGCCTCATTAGAACATGAAGGAATGTGCTTTAAAATTACTTAAAGGTTAATGGAAGAAGGTAGGACTAAGGCACTATAAAACAGGCATCTTTAGAAATCCAAAAGCGGTAGAAGTTTGTGTTGTTTCTCAGTCAAGTATGGATAAGGTTGAATGGCTGACTGAGCTGCCATTACCTACCGTGGACCTTGGAAAATGTGGAGAGCAGAAACCCTATTCTGTGTCCTGCCCTACATTCCCTGGCTCCCCACTGTGAGTACCTGTTCCCTACGTGGCCTGGAGAAGCGGTGCCGCGTGTAGTTAAACCAAGGGAAAAGCCCCAGGAGGCTGGAGGGAGATGAGACTATTCTCTGGGAAGGTCTAGCAGGAGGTTGCTGCTTTCTGTAACAATCTCGGAAATTCAAGCGTTCATTCAGAGTATGAGACCAGATGAACAAAGAAGGCAACAGCGGAACAAGTAACAGGTCCCAGAGAAAACCAGGACAGGGCAGAGCATTAAAAAGAGCTCATCTAACTCTACATGCAAATACTAATGCTAACATTGTCCATAATTAACCATTTTCAATAGACTGAGTCCTGCCTGGATGGAAATGTATAGATTTCAATATATGTTCTCCTTAATTTCTTTAAAGATAACATGTTAGCTTCTAATCAGTTATTAACAATGTATTTATGGCTGTTTATCTTTGTTGGTTCAATCTCTCAGTCATTGCTTAGGTATGTGAAAGAAGGAATTATTTGAGCAATTAAAGCAAATGTGCGATGTTTCATTTTCTCTGTGACAGATGTAGTTCCCATCTATATTACTGCCCTCTATGAATAGAGCTGCCTTTTTCTTCTGGTTTCTCTCACCTCCCTGCCAGCAGATAAAGGCTGCTTGTAAAGACACTGTGTAAGCTCCTGCAGCCACAGGTAGCTATAAATGAATGTTACTTCTGATAAACATTCTACCCGCTGCACTGCAGATGCCTGTTCCCTTACTGCGTGCTTTCTGCCAAATAGCCCAGAATACTCCGTAGCATCAGACAGGAATGAACGAGACAAAGACTTTGTGCAAATCGGAAGCATTTGGCTATTATTAGTCAATCAAGTTCGTGACATCTATGATTACACACTGCACACTGAAATTTGGCAAAAATAATTTAGTGAGAAACAGCGACTTATGTTAAGCAATGCTCTGGAATACAGAATGTTGTCAATGTGAAGTATAAACTATTTTTTTTGATGATCGTTTAAGAAATTACAGCAGCAAGTGCTTTTGTCAAAATGTGCAGGGAGGATAAACTTGGAGCTAGATTTAGGGCTCACAGTTTTCAAATTCCTCTGGTCCTGGGGCATGCCAGGGTGAGCAAACATTGAGACTCACAGAAGTTGCCCTTGATGCTGCATCCAGCTCCACAGGCATGGCTCAAAGGTGACTTTTCAGTGTCCCTTCCCCACCAGTCCAGGGGGTGGCCACACAATAGTTCACTCAAAATGCATAAACTGCTCTTTCAAAAGCTGTGCCAACCCTGGATTAGGGGCTTTTAAACTTTATCACTGTAACAAATAAAGCTGTCATGGAGTTCGGGTTCCTCACTTCACACTTTCATGCTGTTAATACTGTGTAATCAACAGTTGTCTGTGCTGTCTTTATGCTGACTTTTTTCAGTGAAAGTAAAACTTTTTCTTCATGTAAGAATTTCTTCTCCTAGTCTGCTGGCTCTGACTGAATTTCCCTTGGGTTACCTGAATTACAGTTTATGGAAAACTGAAAAGCTTATGGAAAACTGACTGTTCCCTGTAAGGGCCTTGCTGTGGCCACTGACACCTCCTATTCAAGTGTGTTGCTTTAGCAGCATCGGGTGATGCTACCGTAAGGGCTCTCGCTGCAGAAAAGAGCTTCTGAGAGTTGACTGCCTTCACTTTCAGATTTATATTTCATAGTTGTGGGATGCACAGTGATTCTTATAATAGCTTGAAGTTGTAAAGCAAAAGAGGGAATAAGACATTAAAGTGTAAAATTTCTTTTCATGCCCCTTTTTTTTGTGTAATCAGAAACATGTAATGTAAGCTGTAAATGTAAGTTTGCATGTAAATGCAAGAAAAGCAAAGGAAGTAGTTAGAGGGAGAGATTTAGTTAAAAGTACCAAGGATTTCACTAGTGCCTGCAAGAACATTGGCTTTCCTCATTTCTAAGTGCTTCCCTTAACGTTCATTCCATGTAAAGTATCAATTTCCTAAAAGGAAAGGATCTCTTGACTGGTTCTCACAGCAACTATGCTTGAAAGGTTTATTCTGTTCCGATTTATGCTTTTTATATACCACCAAAGTTCCGGTACAAAATTGGAGAAAAATTTGTCCATGAATTCAGGCTTAATGTACATAGGCTTCTTCCCCCCTGGCCCCTACATTTTCCCTGCTGTATTGTCACATTACATTGCTGTAATGTCACTCATTCTGAAATAACAGAGCTAGCAGTTTAAATTCATTAGTGCTCTGGCCCAGGAAGATCAGCTGGCTTATCCTTGGCCTTCCCCAGCCCCTTCTCTGGGATTTTACTGCACGTGTCTTACACTTTACAGTATTTAACTTTGCAATTTACAGTAGTGTTTGGAACAATTTTCAGAGAGGAAAAACTGAAGAGAAGGGAGATAAGCCTAGTAATATAGTTAGTAATTTACTAGGTTGTTTGTCCTATATGTGTGTATTCCTCTCCTGTCATTTCAGCTCTGGGGAAGAGCAAATTGAACAGGAGACCAGGCTCATGTCCCATGGATGGGGTAAGAGAGGGGATTTGGGGTATATGCCTGTGAATACACAGGACCTCTCATGGGCACAACAGCTAAATGCCTCTGTAAATGCATATGAACAAGCACATGGAAGGGCAGGGAAAAAGTTCTGAAAAGTCTTTTTTAAACCTTCATCTCTTATTTGTACACAAACATCACCTGGCCCATCACTCACTGGATTTGTGATGCAGCACAGGTGTTCATGTCTTAATGTTCCCTGATTTTTCACTGTATTTCAAAGTCCTGTCTGAGAAAGCTGGAGGGCAGCACATTCTGTCTTCTCCTCCCACACTGCTGTGTTCAGCCACAGCAGGGAGACCGTTTAGGAACGAGGCACTATGCTCACCCCTGATAGGGGGTTCCTAATAGCAGCCCCCCTATTTTAGAACCAGAAGGGATGCAGAAATACATCCAAGAGGAATTAAACCTCTACTTTATTATCAACTTTTTTTAAAAAAAAATCCAATACAAATGCTGGCACAGTACTTTGAGGATATCAAAAACAAATCACACATGATAGACCCAAAAAGGTGCATTAACAGTAAAGACATTTACCACCTATGGTGATATACTTCAAACTTTAAACAAATTTCTTCCTGTGAATCTATTATCAAGGACATGAAGCTGGACACTTGGCACAATGCTGCCTATTGCACTCTGTGAACATTTAGACAATCAAAACTGCTTTTATTCACAAAGTTTTATGTATCACGACTGCCACTTTTTAGTTAAAGGATGACATCACATATTTCTATAAATAGAAACAAAAGAAGGGGAAGCACATTAAAAAGCTTACTAAAGTCAGTTAAATATTTAAACTGAGGTAAAGGTACAAAATAAACAACAACTATCACCGATTACAGGGCTAAAAAGCAGTCCATATCTTCAAGCCAAAAGCTGAAAGCCACAGAAGAGCCATATGTTATTCCTTGATATTTTGAAGTAGCTTCAATAAATTAGACTTGATAACCTGTTGAACTAAAGCAAAGAAGCCATCTGGTTAATCAGTGTTTAACGTATTTTTAAGTCTTTAAGGTAATAGCATTTTTCTAGCAGATGCTGACTTGTCCTGTGCAGACACTTAATAAAAACAGGATTAAATTCACTGCGTTTGCTGTAGACCTACAGAAAGACAAACTCATATAATACCCAAAGAATACACACTATTAAAGGGAGATGGTTCTTTGAGGTTCTCTGATTGGAATAGGCAAAGAGCAAAACACAAGTGAATTTTTAAGCTTATAAATGGAGAGTAGACAAAAGTGCTTATTGTAAACTACTACTGTTGAACATTGATATTGAATTCTTGAAAGAGTTCTATAGATATCTATGAAGCTACCAGCTACCCCAAAAGCACAGGGCTCTGCTTGGAGAAGCTACACATGCAATGACAGGCTTATATTTCAATTCAGTTTATTTCTGTAACTGCAGAGATTTCACAGCTTTCAAAAAGAAGGCAGTGTGATGGAAAAAAAAATGCAAAGACCCTTTGCCTCTTTCTTTTCTATTGGGAAGAACCAAGTAAGGTAGCCTAATTCACTGATCCTTGCACTATCATTGTCTGCATCCAAAATGAACCTTCCTCTGACAGAGCACCTTGGTTTCTGAACCAGGGAGAAAAATCACTTTATCCATTTGTCCTTAATACACTTAGCAGTATAAAGACTTTTAGGACAGGGATCTTCCTAAATTTGCAAAACCTCTACCAGCTCATTACAGCAGCTACATAAACAAGGAACAGTAAAGATAAAAAAAAAAAAAGTTTGTAATACTCACCACTCCGATAGCCCAAGGCTACAGCCAAATCCATGGAATTATAGCCAGCATCTGTTTCAATAGTTGGATCAGCACCACTTTCTGTGTAAAATGGGAGAAGAATCAAACTCAGATTTCTGACTATAAGAACTGATAGCACCTCATTACTGATGGTTTAATTTAGATATCTTGCTTAACAAGAAGAATTTTTACACATTTCACATGGTTCCCATGCACTGCGTAGAGGTGTGCCTCCATTCTGCAAAAGCGTGGAAAAGCCTTAGGCATTTAATGGTTGAGCAGTCTGCAACTGTAATTCCTTGACATAGCAGTATGCATGTGTATCACTGACAGAATTCATAGGCTTTATATATAGAGATCTCATTGCTCTTTTCACCAAAGAATCAGAACTAACAGGATCAACTTCTCTTATTTTGAAGAGCATCCTACATAAGTTTTGAAAGCCTCAGATATCTCAGAAGATTTAGAGCAAATTTCAAACCCAAGCCAAGGCTGTGCCTTGTTTCTAGTTTCTGATCAAAGCACACTGATTTTGTAAATTCCAGACAGACTTACCCAGTCATACTCATTGACATCAACTCCACAGTCAAGCAGCATTTTCACAATATCTGTATATCCTTTGCTGCAAGCCAGTGAGAGAGCACTTTCTCGCCCTTTCCCCAAGATCTGAGGATCTGCATCCTGGAGGGGAAAAAAAAAAAAAAATCAACATAGCAACATAGTTGAAGTGAGGTTTCACAAGGAACTTAGCTTTAATACTTTAAATATATAGCAGTGTTGACAAGCCTAGAAATGCAAAATGAGCTAAAAAGTCAGCCAAGAAATTTAAAACGATTTGTTTTTTTCCTTACATTCTGGAGGAGAAATTCCACTACTGCTATCTGCCCATGAGCAGCAGCTCACATTAGAGGGGTAAATCCTTCTTCATCCTTATGATTGATTAAATTTTCTGTTTATAGAAGAAAATACATTTCAGCAATCCTTTTCACTGAAGCACTATACAAGCTGATAGAATAAATGTGTTGACATACCCATTGTCAATGGATCAATGCACAGATGTGCCCTACCAGTCATTCCCATGTGAATTTACAAACAAAATTTTAATCCCAGTGGCGATGCAAATATCCCTATACTGGGGCGGGGGGAGGAATCCAACAAGCCATGTTAAAAATTAGATTCAATTTTAAATTCTATAAATGAAGCTCTACTTTTACTCAAGAATGTTTAAAGTTGTGTGTAATCTGAATTATTTCTCTGGAGAGGTCTGCCTCAGAAAGAAAAACATTCTGTATTATACTGTATAAAGTACTTTTTTTTTCTCAATACAGTGAAAGACACAAAATCTTTTAAATAATTAACTTGTAAAGCAATATAGATATTATAACCCCATCCCCTTGAAAGATTAGGTTATCAATAAGGTGTTTTGTGGAAACAGGTAAGATCTACTTCTAGAAGAGTGGGAAGTAAGTAAAAACAAGTGACTGACTGAAGGGTTGATTTGAATTAATCTTTTATATCTAAACATAAAAAAAACCCAAAACCTACCATGCCACTTCAGAATCTATTTGTATTTTGTATATGAATAATTAACAAACTATATATCCTCAATTACTCATTACCTACTTTCCATAAACATTTCAATGAATATTTACTGAAAGCAAGGCTGATTACTAATAGTTCAATCAGAATATACTATTATATCTGTTCATTATATAGAGTTAAGACAGAATGAGTAAAACTGCTACATTGCCAATGTGAGCCATGTCTTAAATTACCAACATATAGCTCTATATGGTAACTGATTGAATACAACTGGAAAGCTACTATTAACAGTAATGTGTTTTAAATTATAAGCTAAACTGGGAGAAGGGGTACAATTCCCCTGATAGAACTGACAAATTCTCCTCTCAGTTCTCATATTCTACCCCTATACCTGGGGAGCAGAGGGAAGGGACTGACCCACAACTCGCACTAATGATAAATGTTTCATTAAAAACAAACAAACAAAAAAAGGCAGCAAAGACACATAAAACAACAATTGACATTTGCAAAGAGATACCTCAAATATCCTTCAATTTGTAGTACATTTGGAAATTTTCTACACAGGTTTGGGGGACAAGTTCAAGCATAACAGGGTATAAATTCCTCAAAGGAAAACAAAACACACACAAAAAAAGTACTTAACCTCCCTTAGTCTTACCTTGTTCAATACATGTAGCCAGGCACATCATTTCCCCTTGAGCAGCTAGATGATGAACTGCTAAAGCTGCAAAAAGGGAAGCAAAAACATGTAGTATGTACACAAATTTTCATTCTGCTCTATTTGGAGTTAGACCTAACATGTCCATTGGCTTGTGCAGTACAAAATTTAAGATGTGAGAGCAGATTTCACCTTATTTCACCTTACTTTAAGATAGCAATTGGAATTACCACCTTAAGAATTAAAGTTTCTTTATCAAGCATGTAAAAATAGATCTTAAGAAGAACTAGAAAAAAAAATGGTTTTCAAATCAAGAATTGGATACCCCTCTGGAAAACATGCTTCAGTCATGAATTCAATATAGCAGGCAGATTATCATTTTAAGGTTTGAACTATGTGAAATTAGACAAGATTTTCTCAGTGTTTTCTTCCTACATTACAGTTCATTAGAAGACCAAAGAAAAATGGAAAACATCACGCAAGTAGCTAGCTTATGGTTCACAAAAATAATTAACAGTAAAGCAGAAAGATACTTACAATTTACAAGCTGAGGTGTTGTAGAGACTTCATTTCCCCTATGTTTGTTAGGGTAGTTGACTGTTTTATCAGAGAGAAATGCTTAGTTGTTGATGGAATGTAAACATGTCTTACTTGGATATCAGGGAAAGGAGAAGTATGGATGTTGCATTCAGCTACATTGAACAGAGATAATAAATATGGTTTTAGTGCTATTAAGAGCATTAAAAGAAATGCACAGGATCCAAGTCAAATTAGAAAGCTCCAGTGTCACCAGATCTTTAAAGCCTGCATTAAGTAACCTTTGTGAGCTAAAAAAGTAACCTTTGTGGGTTTATCAGGTAGGAGAGCAATACAAGGTATACATTATCTTTATTAACACTCTCCAGCTTAATGAACATAATGCAACCATGATCACGTAACTGCTCAGTTCATCCTTTTGCCTCCTGTCTAACCAATACACAGCATGATTAGACCCAACCTTCACTAAATTCCTCCATTAGGACTTTTCCCATTCCTGTTTGACAAACCTGTAACTGCATTATGAATGTCTTTGGAATATTTATCCAATAAGAATAAAGATTTTCCACACTACCTTGTAGAAAATGCAACAGCAGGATACTAATTAAAACTGAAAAAGTCACTCACTGTTTTTTTTTTTTGGGGGGGGGGTTTAAGTTATCAGTAACAGTATTTTATTGCAGAATTTATGCATTGTCTTAGCTTCTAATTTGCAGAATAGTTTTTGGTTCTGAGAAGCCAACACTTTTAAAAAGATGAATTATTAAATACTAGAAAGACAGTGAAGACTGAAACTCCATTACTGGCCAAATTGATTTGATGCTAGTGTGCACTAGTAATTAATGATATGAAGTTAACATGTGCGCCAAATTTATGCTATAAATAACTTCATAATTACAAAGCCAAGTGCAACTTTGGGAAGAGAATTGATTGAAAGAACTATAAATGACCCTGGGCAACAGCATGAAAACAAAATTACATTTTGTTTACCAATTAAATAGCTTCAGATGAGATTATTGAATTAAGAGACCTACCAGGGATTTTTGACCTGCGGTCCCTGGATCCGCAGGGCTACTTCTAAGGGTAACAAATGCTACCCAAGAAAAACAACCCTAGTGCTGATGGGTCTAAATTTACTGTTCAGGTCTGCAGCTCCACTTAGGGCCTGCAAATCAAAAAAGTTTGAAAATTACAATGGCTGAACTGCAGCCAAACCATATAAATTACAGGAATCATCAAGATATACAATGGGTCTTTGTTTGTGCATATTATGGCAAATGGGTCCGATTCAACATCCTGACAAGATGTGCTACTAACAGTCTGAAATATTAAAGCAACCCTGATGAACACTATTGGTCAAAAGAAACAGATTTAAGCTCTAATTTTGCTCTTTATAGATAAGCCCAGCCATGATAAAGCCCTGCTAACTCTGATGCAGATGCAGAGCAGCAGGTGGAAAGTGGCTGCAGGGAAGAGCTTGCAGTACTGTAGCAATATTCACTTTCAAAGAGCGTGAAACCAAATCAACAAATCAATCACTTCAATAACTGCAGGCTTTGTGCAGCCATATCGATAAAACAAGATCAACTGTATAAACTGTGTTATCATGGTACTAGTGAAAGGCTAAAGCACAACCCACAAAGCTACTGAAGTTAAGATATAACCCATAAAATTAATAGTCCATTACTGACTGCATATAATAAGAATTCTAAAGGAACAAATTACAGAAAAAAAAACATAGATTAGCGCACACACACAACAAAAGGGGAGTTTTTTTTTTTAACATATCAGGATAACAGGATGAGACAATCCATACACAACAATTTGTACCATGAAGATCAACCTTTAAATAAGACAGATGCCACTTCAAGGTCAGAGTTAACTTGGTCTTGAATGTTCTTACTGTCCTCTTCATTCAAAGATTTCACAAACCGCGAGCAGACATTCATGTCAAATCTATTAAGCAGAATGTACTTCATTCCCATGGCAACGCTCTGCGTGGGCCCTTCCTCTGTGCTGGGCTCCAGCTGATGCTCCACCTTAATGTCCAGCATAGCTGGGAGGCCGTAGCCAGTGGTGCATTCTTCCACCATCAGCTGGCCTCCAGCATCAGTGTTCCCTGTGGACGTCATGGCTTCAATCACACAGCACTTCTATGTAAAATGTCTCTTCATGTCTTCTGGCCACTAGCAGTTCACTCAGCCAAGCCGTCTCCAGTGTGGTATGGATGTTAAAGTAATCTGTAATTAAACGCAAATGTTCTTAACTTGGGATATTATATAATAACATTACACAATGCATAAGGACACATCAAATTTCCTTCATTTATGCTTATAGCATTTTAGATATCTCAAAACACAATAAGTATGTAACTACTGACACAAGTCATCAGCCAAATATTCTGATTATTCCCCCCTCCTTTTTATTTTTCCCTTTCTTTCCCACGTGACTGTTCAGCCTATCTCCATAACGAAGCAAACTGAATTTCATTTAAGTGAAAACTCAGAATATCAGTCTGGTTTTAACAAAATATAACTATATATGCACATATGTACATACATATATATGTACATACACACGCATATATTTATGCCAGATACTGAACAAGACATAAGACCTCAGCGCCTAGGAAACACCTGTCTCAGGTCAAGAGCTAGAGCTTGACTACATGTCCCTTCATGACTCTAAGTCCTCCCCAGGCAAGTGAGTCACCGGGCCGGGCCCTGCCACAGAGGCAGAAGGCTGCGGCGAAGAGACTGCCACAAGGACGGCCTGAGCTCG
>NW_010579288.1:0-13929 GCF_000705375.1 Tinamus guttatus | reverse complement strand
AGTAACGTGTGGTTAATTGATCATTCATAACGCATGAAAAAGAGATACTAAAAGTGCATCTGTAGTCTGCAAAGCAGTAAAAAGCTGGCAAGAGAGAAACTCGATAGGATTGTATTTTAAAAGTAAATGGGTCCTGGCCTGGATTTGAAGGACTGTGTAGGAAGAATAGTAGATTTAGTTTTACTGCTTTCATTTTTGTCAGTGCTTCCGTGTATTTGGTAACTATTACATTTTTTTATAGACACTTATTCAGATAAAGGAGTTTGGTGTGATAAACAAGATTGACTTCTCCCCAGTTTCTCCGTATAACTATGCTGTCACAGCCTCCTCACGGGTAAGTGTTTTTCTCTTGAGGTTTTTAATCTTCTTAGGCTCTGTAAATGGTCTTATTTTGTTTGCCAGCTGGTATTGTGTGAATAAACTTAATGCCTTCTTGTTTTGCTAGATCCATGTTTACGGTCATTATTCTCAGGAACCAATCAAAACTTTTTCTCGCTTCAAAGATGCTGCCTACTGTGCCACATACAGAGATGATGGCAAACTGCTTCTTGCTGGCAGTGAAGAAGGTAGCATCCGACTCTTTGATATCAGTGGAAGAGCACCACTGAGACAGTTTGATGGCCATACTAAGTAAGATGGTGTTGTTTTCTTCCTTGTGTCTATATGCTTGTTTCATGCATTTGTATATGTCTGTGTATTGCTGGCAATCTTTAAAATACTAATCTATGTTATATCCAGTTGTCTCACATTCTTCTTGTTGAAAATTAGGCTTTAAACATCAGAATGTATTCAGTATATATTTTTTTAATTCAAAAAAACTCAAATCAAGTAGATGGAACAAGGAATACATCTTCTAATTCAAGCAGGTGTCCCTTACTTAATATTTGTGTGTTTATAATCTTGTAGCTACAATATATAGGTATATAAATTCTGTTTCATGCTAGGAGAAACAGCGTTCTAAAAATGGGTTTGAAATGGTGGGAAAAAAAAAAAAGCCAGATAGAGCAAAAATCACTTTAAAAAGGAGGACTGGGTAGGCCAGGGGATGGGAGAGAATGGTTCTTATGCTTCAGTAAGAAGAATGTTTGAAATATTAGTTTTATAGAGAGAACGCACTAGGAATATTGAGATTGCATCGATTGCTGTGTTGTGGAAAACTACATGTGTTTTCTCTGTCAACAGCAAAACCCCCTTAATGCTCAGAAAGTGCACAGGCAGAACTCCAAAGAGTGCCTCAAAAGTGTGGCTCCCTTCTGAAAGTGTGTGATGGAGCATTATCTTATGTCTTGACTGCTGGGTTAGCTGTAAATAAGTTTTAGGGTATTTATGTTTTCTGTTAATCTTTGTTGGGATGTTACAGTGGTAATTTAGATTTGAATAGTGATTTTTAAAGGACAAGAAGAGTTTCCAAATAGGTCTTAAAATGTAATAATTATAAATTTAGAGTAAAATACCTCAGTAAGAAGTAAACAATTTACAGCTTTCAAAAAGGCATAAAGTAGCCCTGTAAAATCCTTAAAGCAGGTCTTGTTGGTGCTTAGATCAGTACCTGTCAGCATGAGCTTTTTTTTTCTGTCTGAAAATACAAAATCTGAAGTATTTTTAACTTCTAAAATAGATTAAATATTTTCTTTTAATAAATTCTACAGTCAAAAATAAGTGCTCTGGAAACAAGTATGTATTTTAACTTTTGGATATTGTGGATTGTTTTCTAGAGCTGTTCATGCAGTGGGCTTCCTGTCTGATAAATATAGAATATTTTCTGGTGGTGATGATTATTCATCAAATTTGTGGGATATTCCAAGTGCTGCAGAAATTGTGTCATACAATGAACATTTGGATTACGTACGATGTGGTTGCGCCAGTAAACTGAATGCAGATGTCTTTGTAACAGGTTAGTGTTTTATTTTGCTTTGTTTTTTAAATGTGTCTTTTGGATCCAATAGGAAAAAAATGCAGAAAGATGGTTTCTCTTTGATTTATTTTAAATTGTGTGAATGGTATAACACTAATACCCGTAGGGAGACTGTAAGCAACCTTGCTTTTAACATGCACTTTCTTTGTGCTTTAGCCTGTTAAGGCTACTTGCCTTTGAAAGCTTAAGAAAGTCCTGTGAACGTATCTTTTAGCTGGCATTGACTGAAATGTTTTGTCACCTTTTGGAAGAAGGAGACATTAAACTGTACTCTGTGTGCAAAGCTTGTGATCTCAAAACTGAGTCGTAAGGTGCCGTGAGGTATTGCTTGAAAGCAGTTGCTTTTGGATTTCTTACCAAATGCTATGAAAAATCTTGTATGCTCTATTCCTTACTTTTAGATGTAGAAGATACAGGTTTTATCAGATTTTCTGATCTCTGTTATTTTTACACTTGAGTATCTAAGGAAAATAAAGTTTGATGCCTGACATGTTGATAGGCCTAGAAATGAAAGCTATATACTGTGTGAAGACTGTAAATTAACTCAGGCAAAACATTAGTTTTTAAGTGTATAGTTTAAAATTGTTTGTCAAGAGCTGCTTTAGCTGGTAGCATATGCCTATTTTAGGTTTTGAAATAGTTTCACTTTTGTAATTTCACTTTTATAATTTTGGCATTGATTACAGGTTCATATGACCACACTGTGAAAGTATTTGATGCGCGAGCAAAAAAAAGCATTATGACGATAGAACACGGGCAGCCCGTGGAGAGCGTGCTTCTCTTCCCCTCCGGGGGCCTTCTAGCGTCTGCAGGTATCTAGATAGGACCCTCATTTGAGAAACATTTCAGCTGCTTAGTTCCTGTGTTAAGTCACCATTTCATTGCCAAATAAAAACTTATCAGGTGGATTTCATCAAGGCCTTCTTGGGAATCTGTAGATCTGGGGAGCAAATGTAGAGGTTCTTTGGTCTCCAATTTGTTCATTCTTGTAGCGGATCAAAAATGGACTTTTTAAATGTCTAAATAAAGATTTTAAGAATACATAAGACAGGACTGTATCTTTCTCTTAACGATGATGCTTAGCAAGGCTTTTTAGTCTCCTCTTTTCATTGCATCAGAAAACCTGTGACTCAGTAGAGTCTAAATTTTTTGTAAGGAGAATATTGAGACATTCAGCAGTGCTTGCAGCTCCCTGAAAAAGGGAGCAGACTTGTCATCTGCCTTATCCCTTGTTTGTAATGGGTGATGAGTAGGTACAGAAAGCTTGATGTTGAAAGGGGGAGGCAGGATGTGGTCTCACTCTGAAAACTTCTTCAGAAAAGCAGAATTTTGTATGCATCAAAAACTGTTCTGTGTGCTTCTTTCTCATAGGAGGTCGATATGTCAAAGTTTGGGATATACTAAAAGGTGGACAATTACTAGTTTCACTTAAAAATCACCATAAAACTGTTACTTGTTTATGCTTGAACAGCTCTGGACAAAGGTTGCTGTCAGGATCTCTGGACAGGTTAGTAAATTTTATGACTTCATAGTGACTTAAATTCCTCGGGGTTTCTTTTGTTGTCTTTAAAGGTAAAATATTAGGATGAAGATGTACAGATGATTTGAGCTGAGGTGTTTTTAACAGTTAGGGATGTAATTTATCTGGAAACGTGTCTTGGGCCTGGGTGCATGTTGCAACGTACACTTACCTTTCCCTCTTATTAGCCTGAATATCAGTGGGGATTGCAGATGTGTGGCACTTCTTAGTCAGCATTTGTTTTCCTGCATCTACAAATAGACCTTTGTAGTCTCAATAAAGTGACTTTTCTTACATTAACACAGTCACTATTAGCTAAAACTGGTAGTAGTATTACACAAAAATAAGGTCTTTTATAGGTATCTGCTCAGTTGCTCCCTGTAACCCAAACTGACTCTGGTGGAAGGGATGCATCCAAGGTGCACGAGTCAAAAATGGCCTCATTACAGGATGTCCCTCAGCTCATCCCCTCACCCCCTTTTGCTGACCGCAGTTACTCAACTTGTTTCCAAGACATAAGAAATAGTCTGAAATGACAGTGGTTTATTCTCTGCCTTCCTTCCTCCAGTACTTTCTAGGCTTACTCTAACATTATGTTCAGAAAGCATAAGCTGAAGATCACTAACTTTGTACCTATTTGTCATTCAATGCTTGTAATGCTAGTAAGTTCATACTTTTTTGTAAAGTGCTGTTTTATTTTTCTGTTTGTTATTTCCCACCTTCAGCCAAATCATTAAACAGTAACAGAAGGCAAGAATATTTTTGTTTCCAGAAGTTGTAGCTAGCGCTTCCATTTTTTTTTTTTTTTTCTCTCTTATCCTTCCCCATTGCTGTCTTTTGGGGAGTGAGGGTATTCCTTTCTTTCCTTTGTGCTTTACTAGAATCTTTCTGTTGTCACAGAGACAATAATGAGTAGTAAGTTTAGTCTGAGAAAAGTGTTTAGAAGTTCAATTTCATTAAATTGATCTAACAAAGCTTTAGAAGGATGAAATTCTTCTAAATTGTCTTCAGTAAGGTATTCCTAACAATTTTAAAAAATTACTTTTCTGTACAGGCATGTGAAGATTTATAGTACAACTTCCTACAAAGTAGTTCACAGTTTTAATTATGCAACATCAATCCTCAGTCTTGCATTGTCGGTAAGTTCATTAGAAACCTCCCTAAGCAAGCTAATGATTGGTAACTTTTAAGTAATTTAAGTAATTCTTTTTGCTTTCCTTGCTTCGGAAGCAAATAGATTATTAGATGCTTTAGAAGAATGCTCTGCATACAAAATAGGATCACTGAATATATTTCTCTAGTAAATATATAGTAAATATTTAAACATTAATAAGGCACCAGTTAGACCTTGTTAGATCAGTAAAAAAAAAAAAATGTGTGTGCAAGTGTCTAGGAATATATTTATTTTGAGGAAAGTAGGAAGCTGACAAGGGAATACCCATGCCTTTGGACTTTAAGAAGATTATACTAATCTTTTGCTTTTCAGGAACCTTATGAGTTTCCTTTTACAGCAGTTATAAAGAGATGAAGTAATTCATTTGTGATTGAAAAAGCTTGTGATTGAAGCTTTCTTAGAAGTAGTTAGTGTCAGGTTGGTCTGAGGAAGAAAAGAGCGCATAGGGAATCAGCAGAGACAAACTTATCTGCCAAGCAGGTGTCCCATTGTCTCGAAAACAGAAAACAGAGTTCCTCCAAGCCATTTGAGTTCCAATGGATAAATGACCTTCTGTGAGGAAAGTTGGAGGCCAGCCCCACTTCTTGTAAACACTGCTGTTGTGCTGTAGTTGCCCTCCTGTCTAGCCTTTGAAAGGGGGAGCCAAGGATGCCAGCCCTCTTACATTACTATTGTCCTTGCCCTTAATGAAACCCTGGGGAAAGCAGGAGCTCTTTCTGAAGAGTTCTGCCTACTTTAGTTCTACCTCAAATGAAACCAATTTTGCATTATTTTATTCTATTTTGAATCTGCTGCTGTCATTTGAGAATAGTATCCTCCTAGGATTTAAGGGGGCAAAATTGATTCAGTGACATAATGACCTCCGTTTTATTTTTTATGTAGTTTATTTGCTTTTTCTTAACAGCTGTTGAGCATGAAGCTGATGGTTTTTATATAATTATCTGCTAGTTGTAATAGGTCAGAAAATATTGTTTTATATATGAAGTTACTATTTTACCCCTGTGGATCACTTATTGTTATAATCTTTAGCATTAATAAATATTACCTTGCTATACAGACAGAATCTATACCAGTGGGTGATGTTTTGAACAATTTTCACTTTGTTCTCAAAACTGCTATAAAAATGCTAGCTTTCCAATAGATGATGTTCATATTTGTTGTGTAGCATGTAATAGCCAAAGGGAACTGAACACCGTTTAAAGAACTGTCATAAACTATAGACATTTGCAACCTGAAATAGAAGGATGATATTTGAACCTTAACAGAGGTCTATTAGACCTAGAGGCCTATTAGAACCGGTTGCTTAGGACCATGTCTTTGAGTTTGGCTGTGCTTTGAGCAGGGAGCTAGATGTAGAAACTCCAGAAGTGTGTTCTAACTGAAATGATTATATGATCCTGTGATTAGAGCTTTTATTATGAAGCAAAAAATAATTGGGGGGAAAAAAAAACTTCATGGTATAGCATGCATCAAATAAAGACACTAGAAGAAAATAAAGCGAAGCCTCAAAATAAAAGGCAGCCAGCATATAGAACCTATGTAAAAGGAAGAAATTACATGCCAAAACAGGTATGGCAGGGTGAGAAAATGTATCCTGAAGCTCTTCTCAAGACTGGGTGTGTGTCTGCCTTGCTGTGAACTTCTCTCCTAATTCTAGGAGGATTTCTATGTCAGTAAACCCAGAAAATGTGTTTTGAGGAAGTATGACAAGCTGCTGAAGAGCTTTCAATCATCCAAGGCCCTTGATGCGGTACTAGAGGTAAGGTGCTGTTGTGTTGTCTTAACAGAACTCAATTTCAGTATCTGAAATGGAATTTTATTTACCTCAGACAAACTTTATTCTAATGTAGAACTAAAAGGAATCAAACCTTTCAAACCTTGTGCATTATTATGTATTTACAAATTATGCATTTGTAAACTTGTATCCGTTCTGTTTTGTTTGAAGATGGTGGTTGATACTAAACTTTTCTTTAATATGTCCAGCCCCAAATTAGGCTGTGTACTCCTGAAGTTACAGTTGCAGTCATGCAGGAACTAAATCGCAGAGGGACACTAAGGAGTGCACTTGCAGGCCGAGATGAGAAGCAAATTAGTCTCCTCCTTACCTTTGTGACAAGGTATTTTTTTTTTCCTAAAATATTTCTCTAAGTAGTTATTTTGGTTGTATTTCTTGTTAGTTTTTGCCGTGTAGCCTTAAGGGGTCATGGGTTGGAACACTTGGTACTTCTGAAATCACTGTCTTCTGCTTTCAGATACCAGGGTCTAGGACTTCATCCAGAGTACTGAAATAAATTACATGTTAGCACAAAGCACATTTGCTGATAATGAGAGCCACAAAAAAATGTTTATCTTGTCATTTTGCCTTATATTTTACATCAAGTACTGCAGTTTTCTTTATCTTGATGAAACTCATTCCTGCATGTACAGATGTTTTTGCTTGTCCTCCAAATCCCGTTGCCTTCCCAACAGATGGAGGGCAAATACTGCATGTAAGTTTTAGACTTGTAGCACCGAGTCTCCTGCTTTGTGAGGCTTCTTTAAGAAAAAAAATCTGATCTCTCTGTCTGTGTATGAGAAAGCTCCTTGCAGCTAGTTAGTGGAAGGAGGAGGGCAGTTGGCAAAAATAGTAAAACTAGGTTATGTTCTTATTTTGCAGACATGTGATTGAGCCCAGATTTACTCCTATACTGGTAACTGTTGCAGATATGATCACTGGTAAGTACAATAAAAAGCAGGCTCTCAAAGCCGTAAGGCTTACCTTGGAAATAAGGTGCATGAAGTGCTATGTTTTTAAGAAATCACAGTTGTATGGGTTATAAGTACGAACTTATCCAGATCATTCTTTCACTGCCTACTCTGAGCACGCTCAGTATCTGAGTCTGACTTGTGATGGCTGCAGAAAGCTTTTCATCAATGCTAAACATATCTGATGCTTTGTATTATTGTACTTACGTGGTACAAGTGACTTAGTCTTTTTACTGTGTCCACGGAGAAGCTCATTTGAAGTAGTAATATTTTGTTTCTGTTAGTTTAACATTGTTACTGTGAGAATATACCAGTGATTAACACTCTTTTTAGAACACCATTAAAGTTGTCTTGTTTATCGACTGCATGTGACTATTGCCAGACTCCTTAAATGTATATCTAACTAACCAGTATAATATTCATGTCTTTATGGATATCTGGACTATTAAGTGCCTGTTTCTTTGCAGACATTTATCAGCCCGTGGTTGGACAGTCAGCACTCGTTGATAAACAGTTCTTGAGACTCCAGGAAGCCATAAGAAAAGAGATCGACTATCAAGAGGAACTACTAGAAGTTTTGGGAATGATGGATGCGCTATTTGCTACTTTGACAAAGAAAAAGGCTTCTTCCCTAGAAGAGAACAGAAGTAATGGTCTTACAAAGACTCTGGAAAATGATATGAGTTACTGACTGAAAACAATCACAACAAATTGTCACAAAATCTACATGGACTTGAAATACATGACTTGGTCTCCCAGTAACTTCTTATAACAGCAACTTTCAAAATACCCCCTCTCTGCAGAAGTTCTCTTGCAGAGTGTGTTTTTGAAGAGGCTGGATTATTGAAGACAGAGAAAAAAGGGACTCTTTCAAGACTTTTTCATGTAATATTTTTTGAATAACTGAATTTTAAAATTTTATTCCAAAGCTATTTAACTTTTAAAGTGTTTTGTGCATCCAATACTAAGTCATTATTTGATTTAGAGGAACAGTCAAAAACTTTTTTTTCATCAGAAAATAATTGAGGTTTGTCTGATTTTTGTCATGAGCCTTTATATAGGAACTGGTTAATATCCAAACTCAGGTACTTGGACACAGGAATAAAACCAAGTGCAAGTTTGATATAACTTGACTGCATTGTGTTTTCTCTCTGCTTAGTCTCCATCTCACTGTCATGAATTTATAGGAAACAGTATGATGTAAGAAGATGAGTGCACATGACTTTTTTTTTTTTTTTAGTGCTATAGAAGAAATATGCTCATGTTTGTTCAAAAACTTGCCCTTTTTTAAATGCATATACCTTGAAATAAACTTAATTCTCTACAAATTAGATATCTATTTGAGGGAAATGAATTCAAATTCACTTACTGAATAAACAAAATCCTCATCAGTTAGGAAATTATCAGTTAAGTAGAATTTACTTTTTTGTGTTTTTGTAGAGTCCTATCACTTTTGTTGTACAGTAGATGTAATGCAAGCCTGCCTTCTTTGCAGTATATATTTTGTTGAGTCTGGTTTTCGAATCGATATATTGTGCTTTTAATAATAGGAGAAAGATAATAAGTATTACCAGCTAGCTGGCGTCCGGGCTTTCCCACACAGGGGTCACACCATGGACCCCGACTGCTTCGGTCGTCCTTCTTGTATACCGTTCTTACCCCAAAAATGTTCCCCCTCCCGTTTTCCTGTTCTGCTTTCATGTCAATGTTATCTATATTTTATTGCTGACTGGGACCTCTGGATAAGCAACCCCTCCATGCAGATCATCCTGACTTGCCATATATCAGGAGTCCTTGCAGATAGGTAACCCCTCCATCCAGAGCCACCTATCTTGCCAATTATCAAGAGTTCTTGCACTTTGAGACTAAGTATTGACTAGCTTATTAGTACACTCTACATTAACTATTTAATCCCTGCAGACGCAGCCCCCCTTTTATCCTAATTTCCTGACCGAGGGACGCCCTCTCCTTTTCCCCATTGGCCAAGGTACTCAGAAATTACAGCCTTCCTGGCCCGCCTACACCCAACTCCTGCTTCCCTCCATCTGCTCTCACCTGAGGTCACCCGACTCCTTTGTCCCCCTTGCTGAAGAATGTGGGGGAATTCCCCTATTTCCCTCCTTTGTAAAGGCCCCCATCTCCTTGCAGATACTCTTTTGTCCCACTCACTCATGGCTCTGCTCAGTCTCCCCCCTCCCTTTGTCCTGCTCTTCAGCCAGACTGTGGGGGAATCCCCTTTGTGTATTCACCAATAACTTGAGCAGTCCACTCATAACTTAATCAGGCAAAGTATCTTAGAAGACTTCAAAATAAAGCTTCAGGGATAGATCTTGTTACCTTGCTGGTCCTGTGGGCTTTCCCTTTATTCGAATAAAATTTTAGGACTCCTCTGTCTCCTTTTTGGGCATTCGGTTCTTGACAGCGAGATTTTCTGCACAGGGGAAACAGCTATTTGTGATCATATGAAGTGTGTAAGCTGCTGATTTTGACACTGGAATATATTCCTGAAATGTCTGATTGCTCACATTATACTTTATGTGGTTTTTGGTCTTCCCTTCTGAATTAATCCCTTCAGTGGTAATGCTTGTTCCTGTGCACTGAGCTCACCCCAGATAGCAGCACAGCAGTGCAGGTGAGAGACAGGTGATACTCACACCACAGTATGTGGGTATGCTTTTTTGTTTTATACTTTTTGTTTAGGTCCTTAGAGCAAAGCATCATGTGTGTTTGTGGCCTCAAATTGCACCAGCCTAATGTATTTTTCCTATTGCATTTGGCATTACCCCCTGCTAATTTAGTGGTACAGAGTGTCATAGTGACCTGCGGATGTGTTTGTTGTTACCTGTTACTGGATTTCCTCTTTTTAGAGGAACTGTATTTAGTCTTGCTGTAAATTAGTATTTTTGACTTCTGATGATTTTTATTCTGATGGATTCTAGATCTTTTTCTCAGAGGCCAAATCTTGCAGTCCTTACAAGAAACTTCTGTCTGTCTCCGTGAAAAGAGTGAACCTCTGTCACCTTCTCTAGCCTAGTGAGGAAGCAGTAAGTTTATTTTGAAGCATCAATCATGCAGTGTGTGCAAGTTCAGAGAATCCTAGTAGATTAGATGTACTACAGCTTGTCACTGAGGGCATTATTAAAATAAGCTTGACTAAAAACCCCAGGGCTTTTCAACTTGATTTTTTATTAAAATAAAAAAGCCATATTTCCCTCTTCTTATTCAAAATAATTAAAGAATTAGTCTCCAGAATTGTCAGCAGGCTGGAATTGAACTTGTGCATGAAAGCAGTCATATAGAAACTGAGGCCACTCTGAATTTAGTGCAACCTCCTGGCATATTGCTGGCCATTACATTTCCCCCAGTTATCATGTATCAAGGTCACAGACTTGTTAGGGCAAACGTTTTGGCTCCTAAGAAAAAGCATTTGCCTGCTGCAGAAGGCGGGGAGGCCAAAGGGAGTTGTTGAGGTGAGAGAAGTTCCCAGCCGTGTGCACTGGGTGACTGCGCAGACCTGACCAGGTTAGATGAAGACTGTCTTGAAGGAATGACTTACACAGAGCTGATCCTGCCTTCAGGTGGAGGAGTCATTTAGTTGACCTTTCAGGATCCCTTCCAGCCTTTTTCTTTTTGCTTGAAAAGCATATTTTGGTCATCTGTTTACACATATATTAATGCTTTATATTTTTTTTTCCACCAAATATTTATTTGGATGCATAATCCTTGGCTATTAAACATCAATAAAAATGGCAACAGCTACTGCAAAGACTTATTTTCCCTTTTAAAAGGGCATTGAATTTAACCCAAAATGGTGAAGTTGCTGAAATTTCATATCAAAATGAGACAGTTTATAAACTTTCACTAAACTATTTCTGTTGAGGCTTTCTCCTCAAGGTCGTACTGAGACCTTGTTAGAAGCTTCCTTCAGTTTATATTCAGAGATGCAAGTGGCTCCTGAACTCCTTTTTCTCACTCTTTGACCAGAACTCCAAGCTGCCTCGGTTGTTGGTCACTGGGTTTCCCCAGGATGTCTCACCCTGAACAAAGGTAGAGATGTTTTTTACTCGTGCCAAGAGGTTTCTGTACAAATGCTTTCCGTTTGTTGCAAAGCTACCTCATACTGAAAAAAGCACCTAAAAACACTTGGTGCGTAAAGCTCGTGTTGTTTGGAGTCACACACTAGGTATTGCCTGTGAGCTGGAAGAGCAGCTCGTGCACACACACAGACACTGAGGACCCAAGTTTTATCTCCTGTGAATGTGTGAGGTTTCCTTGATATTGGTATTTTGCCAGTGTAAGTCAGCAGAGGATTTGGCTCTTCTCGAACCCACCATTATGTCCATATCTATTTTTTATTAAAAATGATGTGTAGAATTTGGGCAGTGTGTAATACTATTTTGAATATACCTTATCTATATGTGGAATTATGCTTGTTCTGTTATTGCAGATATAAAAGGACTGTTATGCTCAGTTGCTTCTTCTTTTGACTAGTTGAATTGAGGGGAAAAAAGCTAGCAGCTTTCATTTGAGATGTTTTGAGCTTTACAGTTCATAAGTTAATGCCTGTGCTAAATATTCAGTTCTTATCTTGTTTTGTCTGTTTGCTATTCCTTTTTTCCTTCCTTGTATGTAATTGCTGTTTCACTCCTTGTTCAGCCTTGAATCCAGTTGCATTCCTTTCAAATAGGTAGGCTTATGCTTTCTTAAACAGTTCCGTGACAATGTTTACTACAGTCTGCCTGCAAGAGTTATTTGCAACTCACCTGCTGCTTCTCCTGCAGATTATTTGTCATCTTTTGTGTAGGACTGTAGATGGTTGGAACTAAGTTTGATTACAAAGGACATGAAAGCTATATGGTTTTTCAGGAAAAATATCTTGCTGCTGTTCTTATTTAAAATCTATCTAAATTATCTTCCAACAATTTGCCTTAAAATATCAAGTTTTCCTGAAATGAGTCTTTGGATCATTGAAGAAATGTTTTAATGCACTTGCCTTGTTCTGAGGAAAGAGCCAATCTTTTCACTCTGGCAGGGACTACATAAAGATGAGGAAATTAGTAAGTAAAATTCTCCTGCCTCTTTCATGTTATAATGTTATGAGTTAAATAATCATGATGTTATCTTTTGTCCTTAAATTTTGTGCATCTATGCATAGCAGTTTTTCAGGACTTGTCTTAGCCAGAATTGTTAAGAGAAAGTTGCAATGCAAAGATTTTAATTATCTAAAGTAAATACAATTCTGAAATTAAACTGCCTACATGCCTACTGTATACTGGAATGTACTGTTTAACTTGCATATCTATGTTAAACTGCAGTGGATAATGACAGGTTGCGTGGAGGATAAAAGCCCTATTATTGCCAGCAATACTTGGGGATTCTCATTTACTTCAAATTCTGGGATTTGTGTGTTTGGAACAAAGAAGCCATGATTTACCCTTGCAAATATAATTTCCGTAGAGCATGTGATTACACATATATTAACTGTTTATATCATTGCATGTATAGATAATATCCTTACAAGTCCTGAGTTCATACATTATTTCTTAAGATATTATATTGCTTGTATAGTTTAGTAAAGAGGTTTTTAGAGTATGTTAGGATGCATGCTAACAATATCTAAAAATGTGAGTAACTATTTTCATGGTAAAAGACTGTTGGGAAAATGGATTTATTTAAGACTAGTATAGGAACAAACTGAAGTTCTCAGCAATAGGCAATGTGGTAGACTGAATCTGTCAGTTTGATAGTGGTCTTTTTCTGCAGGTTGCTAGTGAGGAACATATTGTCCTAATGAATTCAAAACAAAAGAATTTCAGTTCAAGAAAAGGTGGAAATTCACACGTGTTTGTTTATTTGGACAAAAGATGACTTGTGGCAAAGTAGGGATCAAATATTTTAGAAGTTTGATGTTTGCTGCTTAGGCCTGTCCTGCCTGCCATGTAGTCCCTGCGCCTCATCCATGAGGGCTCTCTCGCCCTCCTGCTTCTCCCCTTCACGCAGGGAGCAAGCCCGAGGTCTCTCCCTGGCATGGCCGAGCTGTCCCTCAGCACAGCCTTCATGGAAGGAGGCAGGTGTGCAGTTTGGAAATAGGAGCTCTTTCCCAAGGCTGTCAAGGCAGATCTTTGCTGGTCCGTATCTGAGGCACAGAGGCTCTCCGGCTTGGGACATGGTGCCCTGGGAACCCTGCTTTCTGCTGCAGCTTGCCTGTCCCTGTCATCTACTGAGCTCCCTAGAGAAACCAAATAAAAATACGTATCTGAGAAACCTGTTTGGTTACACTGAAAGAGTGCTTCGACCTATACATTCTGTTCAAAACACAAGCCTTCCTAATCTCCTTGGCTCCTGTGCCAGGGCAGCATTTTCACTGGTAATGAAAGATACGCTTTTCTTTCTAAATCCCTGAGAGGGCAAAGCTGCCAGTTGTTCAGGCAAGATTTAATGTGATTAGAATCCGATCAGCATCTTTTTTGATGCCCCTTGGCGTAGCACCTGCACCCCTCTAATCCTGCCCTGTGATGGGATCAGTGTTCTTGGACACAAATTCCCACAGGATGGGGCTGTCTGGTGCACAAGCAC
>NW_010579286.1:0-17984 GCF_000705375.1 Tinamus guttatus | reverse complement strand
GTCCACCGTTTTGTGCACTGCCCTGTGCTCTTTCCAGCCCCGACCATAATCTGTGCTTGGTTGCTTAAACCTCACACCACTTGGTGCCAGGGTAGGTTAGAGGCTGAATTAAAAAAGACCTTGCCCAGTCCACTTATTTCCCCCCGCTCCCTCCCCAGAAGGGTCCACCGTTTTGTGCACTGCCCTGTGCTCTTTCCAGCCCCCTGGGTAGGAATCCTTCCTCCTACCCCCCTGGTGGACCGGGGCCCTGGAGCCCCTCATCCATTTTTGCCCAGCCTCAAGCCCAATTCCTCCTCTCCCCTCCTCCAGGAAGGGGAAGGAGCTCCAAGCTGCCCCTTAGCCCTTCAACTACTGAGGAAAAAGAGATGGAGCACCAAGACCATTCCATTGTTTAAAGAACAGTATTTAATCTGTACAGTTTTGAGCAAAGATATCATAAAATGCAACATTCCTACCCCATCTTCAGCATCGTTCACGTGGAGCTAGGCCCTTCTTGCCCCAGGACAGGTAGCTTCACTGCTCCCTGGCAGTTCCTTAGGCTGCAAGAGACACAGTGCAAAGCCCTGCAGTCCTACACTGCCAAGCTCCCTCCTTCAAGGGAGACTGATGAAGCTCAAGAGTTCATGGACTCTGTTACTACTTAGGAATACAAAAAACAGCTATTGCAGATGGTTATTTCCAGCAGAAACCACACCACTTAACTGTTTAGCCACCCTTAAACTCCATACATGTAAAAAAATACCTTAGCTGGTACCAATTTAGGTAAGAGTGAAAATAGCTGGAGCCAGTTTCCAAAGGATGCTGAAGGGCAGAAGCCAGCGAGACAGACACCATCTTTTAAGGATGAGCATCAGCTCCAAGAGAAAGCCATAAAGTACAAGAGACAATTTGTTCATATAATTTCCAAGATAAGTATTTGACATAGTTTATGTAGGAGAATACATAGGTGAGCATCTTTCAAAAATAAGCACAAATTTCATTTCATATATACACAACTGATTTTAATCATGTACTGAAAATAAATTACAGGAAATAACTTTAAAATGCAACAGAGGACAAGAGTTTCACAACAAACATTCCCATTGATTTTTCTTTTTTTCCCAAGGGGGTGAGAGATTGCAGTGCTCAAGGCAGGTAAATATCACAAATATATCAAAAACTTCAAATCATTGATGCATTCACACATTTACATGAGCCACAAACATTCCTTTACAGGGACTGCACTTAGCTACCACAGAACCAGGTTTTGCCATAAACTACAAAACTTTGATACAAAATTTTATTTATATATTTATATTTCATATACATGCCCTATCTGTGATTTCTTAAAAAATAAAAACTAAACACACTGTACAGACAATCCTAACTCATTGCTTGGTAGCTGTAGGCAACGTTTTTGGATGGAATTTCTCCCCCAGTAGAATTAATGGCATTATATACACGAAGGCTGAACTGCAGAAAAGGACAGCTCCGCTCGGATCCGCATCTCCCTCGGGACCAGACCCCGCTCAAGGCAGGACAGCGGATGCTGCGGCCCCGGCGCCAGCTCGTGCTGCGTGAGGAACCAACACATGCACTTGTGCCACATGGGTACAGAAGGCAGCAAAGCGAGATGCAGATGGGGACGACGTGGAGCCCAGGGCTGCTCCCCCTGCACAAACACTCCCCCAGGGCGAGAGGAAGGGGAGGTCCTGGAGCAACTGCTGCTTCCCTGAAAACACCTCCTGGAGAGGCCCTGTCAAGCCAAGCACAGGGGGAGAGGCCTCCCCGCCACCCACACACAGCACCAGGACTCTCATCAAAACCCCCAGCCTCCCTGCAGCCTCCTCAGCACCAGGTTGTCTCACAGCAGAGCCCTGACAAACTCCTCCCGGTGACAGCAGCGATCTGCAAAGCCAGCCACACTAAACTACTTCTACAGTTGATTGTAAACTTTGGTTTATTCGTTTATTTTTATTGAGTTCTCATGGTACAGCAAGCATGTCTAGGATGAGAGGGCAGAGGTGGAGAGGATGAAGTGTCAGTCTGTCTTTAGCCTGGCGTGCTGGGCCACCTGCTCGGTCAGGCCGGCCTTGAGAGAATTTGTTACAGACTGCCTCATGTGATCCTCCATCAAGTTATCACTCATGGGCTTCAACACCTGCGGGATGAGAAACGGGCAAAGAAACAAAACAATGAGGTAACCAGGGAAACCAAAATATAAGAACATAAAAGGACGAGACGTGAAAAAATAAAAAATGAGGAATGTCTGGCACAAACTGGCATGATGGAGATGAGGTTTGCTGCTACTGTAATGACATTGTATCGGTCACACGTTATGACACAAGTGACTTCCCTCCTATACAGCACTATTTCACTGAACTCAAACCGTTTTACAGTTCCTAGAAGATGGATGTGCAAGTCCATACCCTATATGCAGCATCAGTCTGCTATGGTTACAGCATTTATGCAGACCGGCCCAGACGGTCCAGCTTATTGTCCTATATGTATAAGTGTGAACACTTCAGATACAGAAAGAAAGTTAAAAATACTGGCTAGTTTTTCTTCTTGTTATTGTTGGATGGGAGTCGTTGCCGCGGCACTGATGTAAGAGCGTGGCGAATCGTTCGGCGTCTAAGAACTTCAAAGAGTTTGGAAAACACCTAAAACATGAATTGAGCTGTTAGGAACAGGGGCTCTTAGAGGGCAGCAGAAAAAGTCAAGCAAACTAAAAGAAAAATAAACAAAATAGACCAGTAACCAGTAACTCTCACCTTCCTGGGATTCCTCTGAAGCAAGGAGGGAAGAGAAAGGGAGAGATTCAGAAAAACACAGCAAGAACATGTGAAATTACGGAGTATCATCAGAGGAACTCAGACCAGTCTCCTGTGCCCCAGGTGTCCTGCAGCAGCTGCACCCAGGGCCAAGCACCACACAGCTACTGCTGTGACAATGGCACAGGAGAGCCAGTTTATTTCTAGCAACCTCTTTTCTGATGCACATTTTCCCTCCTTTTACTAGAAATTTACTTCCCTGAAGCTGCCCTAAGTGTTTACTGGGTTGCTAGCAAACAGGTATGACAACACCGTGCGCACAGCAAGTCTGGAGCAGCCTTGTTCAGAGGGAAGAGGCCTCCATAGAGGAGGGGCATCCTGCTCATGCCTTGAGGGAGGCCCTTTCCTACCACCCCAGCTCAGAGCCCTTAACAAGGGCACCCCATGTTCCAATACTGGCTCCAGGTGCTCCAAGGGAGGCTCCACAAACCATGAGGCAGGAGCTGAGCAGCAATTCCCCACCACACTGGCAGCTCCTGCACAGCTGCAGGGCCATGTGGACAGCAAACCCTCATCTCTGCACAGGGCTCGTGCTGTTCTCACCCTCGTGCCTTGTGTTCCCTCAGAAGCAGCTTGTCTAGCAAGTATTTCTTGCAGCAGCAGGGGCACCAACTGTGCTGCGTGAAGCGTCAGCGACAACACAAGTCCTCCTGAAGGAAGGGACCTGCTGCACATCCTCCTCTCGGATCTGGCCGTTCATCAGCCAGTTTTCTGACGTCTCATCAGCCCTTCAGTGCCACACGACCAGGTCAGGCAACTGAGCAAGGCACAACCTTACACATTTCTCACACCACCTGAAATATTTTACCCACCACATCCACATATTGTTAACAGCATGGCACTTAACTTACCTTTAGTTGTACACTTTTGCTCTGAAACGTAAAGAGATTTCTTAAATGAGCTCCTTCACTCTTAAAGCCCTCAACAAGTGCTCAGAAAGTTTTTTTTATAACATCCTGAGCTGGTTTAATATTCTCAGTGTGGGCATCTCTTGCTGAACTTGGTGTTCATACCTGAGCTGACTTCACTTCCAGCAAAACTGTCCTTCTCCCTTTGATCTGGACCAGCTTTTCACACACAGCACTAAGACTAATTGACATGTTTACTCAAGAAAGGAAGGTTTTGCATGAAATAGATACCAACCTGTTCCCATATAGCTTCAGCAATTTGATCAATGGCTGTTCCAACTTCTCTGAATTCCCCAGAGTACTTAACGTATGCCCAGGTGCAGAGGGATATAAGAGCCATCCCCATTATGAGATTACACAGGGTAGCTATGGAGTTCATGCCAAGGAACCCAGTCAGTCCTGAGGATATATACATGGCAAACATGACTGCAAAGAGAGTGGCAGGGGTACGAGCAGCATAAAAGATGTTTTTGCCATCGTTGTGCTTCACAAAGTTTGCATAGATCTCATCGATTT
The DNA here is from genome assembly GCF_000705375.1 of Tinamus guttatus. The sequence continues at coordinate 13,747 of NW_010579286.1, read as the reverse complement.
CCACCTCCAGCTGGTCCTGGTAGCGCCGGCAGAATTCCTCCCCTCCCATCTTCTTCACGGAGCAGAACTGCCGCACGGCCGCCTCCCGGAAATCCCGGTGCTTCCGCTCGAGGTCCAACGGGGCGATGTAGGGCTTATCCCCCCCGCAGACCTGCAGGGGCAGCCAGAGCAGGGGTCAGCACATCCCGAGTGTCTTCTGCCATCCGGACAGCGAACAGGCTCCTGCCTGTTGCTCCTTTAAGGAGCACCCTCTTGTTTTCCCCTCCTTGCAGCCTTCTGCTTCCCCCGCTCCGATCCCTGCAGCCCTCCCTGGAAAACAGGGCCAGGCTCAACCTCCAGGAGCGTCTCTGCCTGGAGCAGAGGAGCTGCCGCTGCAGTGAGGCCACTGCCTGCCCCTGTGTCCCACACCCGGTGACACTCACATTTGAAGTCCTTATGGCAGGACAGCACTTTGTGCACGCTCAGCAAAACAGGGCTTGGGCTCACCAGGGGAATTCTTGCTCTGTCGTCCAAGTTATCTACACTAAGCACTACAACCCCATTTCAGAGCCAAGAAGTTCAGACTTATTTCTGTTTCTAGCATCAGAAACTTCAGATCTGTGTGACATTAAAGAATATCTTTTGGAAAGTCTGGATAAAAACTGATTTAGGACATTTGTGTTTCTCTCTGCAGTGATGATATAAAAATATACAGTACTAAAGCACATTACTATGGAAACAAAGTCTGTTTAAGAGAACATCTGTTCTTGTTTATACTTTGCCCCAAGTAAGGAGTCTTACAACTGCAGTATCTCTACAGGCAGTAGAGAATCGAGGTTGGAAAGCAGACTTGTCATTTGTTATAAACAAGCCATATACTATTCCAAGAGATGTTTCCCAAATGGAGAAGAGTGATGGAATTCCTCTGCACCAGCAGAGCATTCTCAAAAGACTGCTAACAGAAGCTAGTTGGTCTACCACTAGCATTAGCCCTTAGTCTGTTTTCAAAATGGAAAAATACTTCAAAGACTAAGGTCAGAGTTAGGGCAGCAGTGGGGAGCTTTGCTTACAGCAGGTTCTCGGCCTGTTTCTGTCACAGAGCTCTAACTTCTACCCCCTTGGATGGCCCTGCACGCTCAGAAAATGCATCCGTGTGCCCATGTCACATCATGGGATGTTAAGAGGTCAGTGAGGAACAGCAATGGGCTCTAAGAGGTGGCTAGTTTTAGGTGGCTAGTTTTCTTACAGACTGTCCCAATACCTCTCCTCCATTTCCATCTCAAGGCATCTTGGTTTCACCACATCAGGAATCGTTGCCCTGCGCTACTTTTCTCCATGTACGTGCACAAAACCAGCACTTAACACAACGTGAAAACCGAATATTTGCACATAGGCAGTGAACGCTGCCATCGTACCTGCTCCATGCCTTTACTGTACAGGTCCTTTGCTCCTGCCACAGCAGCAAGGTTGTTGGCTTCGGCTGTTGCCTGGAAAACATTGAGCACCACCGATGGTTAAAGCATTGCTGGCTGCTCACATGGATGCAGTTACACTGTTTGCTGTCCCCACAGCCTGCAAAGCTTCAAACTGCCCCAAATCCCCCATGTGAACAGAGAAACATCACTGATGTATACTCAAACAAAAGCAGGAGGGCCTTTTTTTCTAGCTGTACAGCTGTAGACTGGAACTCCCAAGTGTTTTATATGGCCTTTTCATCATGAGTAACAGAAACATCACTGATGTATACTCAAACAGAAGCAGGAGGACATTTTTTCTAGCTGTACAGCTGTAGATGAGAACTTATAAGTGTTTTATAGCGCCTTTTTATCAAGAGGAATCTCTTCTGAATGCTCTACTCTTAATAACCAAATAAGGATCTCTCCTTATGCAGGCATCAATCCTGATACACCATTACTCGTGAGGAAAGCAGCAAGTAGGTTGGCATTACTTCTATAGTATGTGTAGACATGCAGTTTGGGGTCAGAACTCATATGAATTCAAAGACACCTTTAACCTGAGTCTATGTGAGGGACAGTTATTCTAGCCAGCAGATGTCATCTCCCAGCCACACTTATAGCACACTAAATAGAGGAAACAATGACAGCCTTTGTTTCACAGGGTCAGGTTTTCTGAACTCCCCCAAAAGTCTAAAGAACTGGTTCTTTGAAGGACAAGACAGAGCAGAATCAGTTCTTAATGAACTGACAGAAACAGCTCTGAAACAACAACAAGAGCCACCCAGCACACTTGGAAGTGTGCTTAAAAATAAAGTGATTAAATCTCAGTACTGTTATCCCCTCTAACAAACCCACACGCACCACAGTGTAGCCCAACACTGGAACAGTGGCATTGGTTGCTTTACTCTAAGCTTTTCTTCTTTATCTACAGCTCCATTTTATCTTGAACTAAAAGTCCTGAGTATGGTCTGAAAATGCTGATAAAAATAGCAAGTTATCAAAAACATGTTTAAAATTTGAAGCAGCTGAAAAAAGCCAACCACTTACTAACTATAACTACTCCATTTGGTAGTCAGGCCTGGGGGAGGATGTGAATGTATACTGGGCTATACTACTCCAGGGGCTGTGAAAGAACCCAGCTCCATCCAAAAAGGGCAGGGGCGTGCAGGAACTGCAGCCTCCTCGCAGTCGTGACCCTTAAATGCAAAGGATTTATGAAGTGCACATCTACCAGGTTATTTGAAAGAAAATAAATACCTGTAGCATAGATTTTGGATGAGGTAGCTCCTCTCCTTGATAGATTTTGATATAAGCCTAAAAGGGGAAGAAAAAAGAAAAAAAAATGATTACCCTAAGCAGTTCGGATTGAAGGCAAGGAGAAAAGAGGAACGGTACAAAAGCCCATAGACTATTTCTCTGTGATACCATTTACCTTCCTGAAACCTGATACGGAGGCATCCCTGATAATCTCCCATTTTAGCAAGCAGAAGCAACGCTCTAAGCGAGCACACGGATAAAAACATGGTAATTGATACTAGAAACAAGCTGTTCACCTCTGCACCCAAACAGCTCTTTTAAGCAGCTGCTGACAGCTGTTTGTTAACATGCAAGCCCCAGTGAGCTGTCAGGCTTAGCTAGTTGTGTTTTTACTTTGAGACTCTTCCCTCCACACTGTAACAGAAACTGCCATCTCTCAAGTAAAGTCCATTCATTTGAGACCAGGGCCCAGCTGGGCAGCACCTTGATGAGACACAGGCACTTTCTGGAGAAGTGGAGCAGGCTGCTTCCTCAAACACGTCCGAAAGTCTCCTCTAGACAGGAGACCATCCTCCCCCAGAAGGAAGCAGGGGAGACAACCACCATCTCACACAGCCTTTCTGTTAAGGGTCTGTCCGAACACCTGCTGCTGCAGGAAGGAGAAGCATTTACACCTGCTCCCTCCCACACCTCCAAGGAGAGGGTGTGCAGAGCAAGAAGACCAAAGCAGTGACCAAGGCAGAGCTGAGCTGCCAGCACTGCAGGAGGCCAAGCTGGGTCCCCACTGTCCCCCAGATACCCCGGTGACAGAGTTTGGGAAGGCTGGAAGTGGACATGTCCCTCGCATGCTCTTCTCCAGGCTTCAAAACAGGTCCTGCCCCAGCACTAGGGCAGTCTGTCCTTAGGACAGCTCAGGCTGGGGGGCAGCAGGAGGTGGCTCAGGCCTTTGGTAGGCTGGGCAAGCTGGCCCAGGAGGGCACGTTGCAGCCCTGCAGAGCTGGGCACGCTCTGTGCTGCTGCTGCTTCTTCCCTGCTCACCTACAAGCCTCATGCCTGGAAATTTTTTCCATAATGCAGGAGCAAACAAGGTCATTAGGGTCCTTATATACCCACGGCTCTAGGTTAAGAACAACCTACATAGATGTATGGAGTTATACAGGACTGTTCCCTGGGCTCGCTCCTGACAGCTGCAGCTATTTCCTCCGAGGAAAGGCCCTCCGGTTTCCGACTCGGCCTTCCCAATCTCAGCTTTGGATGCACAGTCACAAGGGAGCAGTCCTCTTTAGCTACGTGACTGCAGCGTTTCCATAGCACCCTGCACCACTGCTCAGAGCAGGCTGCAGCACGAATCGGGCAGCTTTTCTGTAGCTGTGGGGTGTCACACATGCCTCTGGGTGCAGTCCTCCCTGCACCGTGGACAGCCAGGTCTTATTGGGGAGGAAAAAAAGTGGTATGCAAGCATGAAATACAGAGACAAGCTTCAAAGAGGCAAATTTATGCTCGTCAGAGCAGCCCTGATGTCTGTAATTCATGTGCTTCATTTATAGAGCTATTTTACTAATGCTGGAGTTCTAGTCTCCGATTCCTCACTTATGTAAGTGCTTTCCTGATGTCAGCACAGCTCTGTCCTGCCTTTGACATGCAGGCTCAGAAGTAGCGATGCAAGATTAATGTCTGCAGGAACAAGTGCTGCTTTCTCTTGTGGAGCCAACTGTCTAAGTCATTCCAGTTTGAAGAGTTACATGCACTAAACCAGTTCCTGGTGATCTAGGGATTATGTTATCACATTTCTGCTGGTGTCACTGGGATACCAGAAGTCTAACAGCTGCAAGTGTCATATCCAAATGTTTCCCTGCATAAAATGGTCACATAAAATGCAAGTGTTCAGAAAGTATTTCTTGTATGTTAAATAAAGGAAAAAAAAATGGTCCAGAATGTTCACTACATACATAGAAGTATTGGAGCCAGCTATCTGTTCAATCTAGGTAACAACTGACTTTAAAGAAATAACACATCCAGATAAACAAACTAGAACTTTTTAAAAAACGCTCCACCTAATAGAGTTTGAAGTATTATTAGCCTACTTGGCAAAATTGTGTGGGTTTGAAGGTTTTTTTTTTTGGCAATAGCATCTTGCTAGAGTTATACTGGCAGGAAGCTGCGTGCCAGTTTTGGAAAGTCAGAGCCATGAAGTGAAAATAAACTGAGCTTATCAGCGATTGTCAGCCTAGATACCTTGTATTCTCTGGGAACAACATGACCTAATTGAAATACTTTCTTTTAAGCCATTAAAAAAATAATTAGTAGGAGTTTGCTTACCTTGAAGTATTCTACAAGATCTCTACATGTCACCTTGGATCCACTAATCTCTTTTTCTACCAAGTTTTCAGGGGCAAGCAGTAATGGCACCAAATTTCGCAGCTCCTTCTTAAAATCCTCATCTATATCTAGTAAAATTGAAACAGTTTCAGAAAAAAGTGGTTAGTTCTCTTTGGTCTTATATTTCCTAAATGAGTACTGATAATATATGACCCTTCAAAATCCATAGCATCACACTCATAACTGCATTTTTAGCTTAAAAAGGCTTAGATATATGCAATGATTTTAAATTCTACTTATTTTCAAAATCTTATATTGAGACTGAGAACACAGGGTTACCTAATCCTTGAAATTAAGTTGCATTCCACCAATTACACTAAAAATTTAGAGAATAATCTTAAATATCTCTGCCCTCAGCAGGGATGTGGTAGACATCTAACCACCTGGAAGGTATTTGTAAACCCTTCGCCACTCCAATGCAGTCATTCACTGTCATGGGGGACAAGCAGTAATTGAAGGAATCCTGACTGTCTCTTGTTCTGCAGTAGTAAAACCCTGCAGTTGTCTATGTTTAACCTTTACTTTTAGAGTAACTCTAATTTCAAGCTTTGATTTAGCTAGTTCTTACAGAAAAAGCTTATTATTTAAAACAGGAAGCCTTCACCATTATGAATTCTCATCTTCGGACTCCTTATTAAGTATCTTAAATGTAACTTAACTGTTCTCAGTTTAATCAATAGCTAGAAAGAAGGAAACATTCTTGTGTGTGCTCAATTGCTCTACTTTTAAAGTATTAAAGAGGAAGATATGTAGCATGTGTTCCAGGATTCTGTGTTTTCACCTTTTAGCCTTACATTTTTTTTCCATCAAGCATTTCAGTACCCAGTCACTTCACTATTTAACTTCTGTTTTATAAAAAAGCAAGATATGCAGGGATCTACATCGAGACAGACACAAAGGAAAGTTTCTTACCATTGAGCCGCCCATCAAAGTTTGGATTTGTTGCAACTTTAAGACCAGGATGTGGCAATAGGAAACAGCCAAGGTTACTGAAACAGGAGTGAATGTGCTTCCTCACATTCTGTAACTCTTCATGCTGGTTTTGCTTTACCTTAAAGAAAGGAATACTAGTAGCTTTGTAGAGCTGCAAACAGTATTAAATAGCAGCATAGAAAACGTAATGGCAAAGAAGTGGGTTTAAGCTTTCACTTCTGGACCTAATGATTTGGAGTTCTAAACCTCAGAACCCTACACACAAGTAGAACATTACAGTAACTGTATTAGTGCAAAAAGTTAGCCCAAAGTGCATCACCATCCTGACCCCCGTAAATCACTTAAGTTTGAAAATCACATTGGGGCTGGATTTCACGACTTACCTGCAATCTCTTCTCTAGAAATTTCTTCCCTCCTTCCAAACCATATGCATGTTCGTAAGGGTAACTCCAGTCTCTAATTAAGAACATTAATGTCTGTACAGGAAAAGAACAGTGGTGAATGGTTTGCATCTTTCCTGATACCAGGAAGTCTACCACACAACTTATTATTGCAAACAAAAGTCTAAGCTTGGCTGGTCTAAACAAAATTCCCTTGTATTTCTGTTACGCAAGTACTTGTTACAAAAAAAAAAAAAAAATCAAATTAACCCACAAATTTTCTTGAGGTACCTTCCCTCACACAAAGGCTAGTTTCCCTGTTACACAGGTTTGCCCTCCCCAGATAGGGATCCTCCTTCTCATTAGCTGGACACTTCAAATAAGCCTTGATATTACTCTTATGTCAAATGAGGTGTTTGATGACAGCATCGTGCCTGGGTCAATCATGGGAACATGGAGGTCTCAAGCTTGCAGGTTGAATATTCCAGACAAGAATCAAAGTTAGCCAAAAGCAACAGCTACCTAGTATCTTTATAGGATAAGGACCAAAGGATAATTCAGTCTGGAAGGGATCTCTGTATTCACTACAGGAAGAAGGCTCAAGCCCTTCTCTGGTCTAGTAAACAGTCAGGAGATGTTAGCAGTTTTCAGTCTTGCAAGAGTGAAGCCCAAGCAGTAAAGCAGCAGGGCCTTCCCCAAAGGAATTACTTAAGTGTCTGTACAACCTACACTCAGAACCACACACTGCAAGCAGAGAGCAGCCAGGTGACAGAATAACAAATGAGTAGAAGTTTGAAACATCTTCCTCTGGGAGAGCAACATATCAGTTGCTGTTTTCATTCTTTTTCCACCTTATAGTTCAGGCACAAAACTATACTTGCCCAAAATGTGATCATTTTCAGATTTTCCACCTTTCTTGCCAAAAGATGTGATGGGAGGGAAATAAAACCAGTCTTTTAAAGAACATATTGGCTTCAGCTCAAATAAATTCTCTTCAAGTTATTTTGAGCTTATTTCATACACATTAAGATCTATTTAACATATATAGTTACCTGAAACGGCTTTTGATAAATTTCTTCCATAGCTAGTCTTCCATATTCTGTAAACAACTGAAAGAAGAAAAAGAGTGTCAGGATGCTACACACACAAATCCACAGTTCTGTGGATTTGTTCAAGGCATTCCATTTTGTCACTAGAAAACAAAGCATTCAATTTTAAATCCTATTAGGGATTGAGAAGGTCCAGAATGAGCACACCAACACTGGAGAAGGAGACAGGTCACTGTCATTAGTTTCGATGCCATTTCAGAACCATTACTCAGTTCAAAGCAGGTGGCCTGGGGGTGATTCTCAGGGGAAAACTGGCTCTCTCTCTCAGGCAGGCAGCTCCCAACACCTCCAAAAGTCCTTGTCACCTTGAGCATAAAGCAACGCTGAAGTGGTCAACTATCCACACAACAGTGGCTTGTTCCCAAGATCCTAATTCCCTATCCCATTCACTTCCCTGCCATTTGACAAAACACAGCCACGACCAAGAATAGTTTGGAACCACTCATTTCCTTCTCTCAGCTCAAGATTTGCGCCCAACCTTTCAATACATGGGTCTCTCCTCTCACCACTTACCTCTTGCCTGTCTCTTCCTCTCCTTCCCTCAAGCCCCAGTCTCCAGTAAAATAAAAAATAGATCATTACAACCTGATGGGCTTGAGACTATCAAAAGGAACAGAGCCACCAGCCAAGCCTAAAGTTTTCAAAATAATTAGCTAAGGCTTTTCTTGTTTTGTATAAGATGTTTGAGGCCTTTTTGCCCCAATGATAGAACTCTTAAACATAGTCTTGTGATGTTGTTCTCAGTTAAATAGGGCATTCTTCCCACGACTGGCAGCCAGCCTCTTACAGCACTAAAGCCAGGAGTTCTTCCACTCAGGAGACACAGAACTGCTTTAAGCCATGACAAGGTCACAGCCTGGGCAATCACATCCTGGCATTTGTGAACACACAAGCTACCCTCTAAAGCTACAAGTTTGCAGTTAAGCAGATAAGGCTCTTGTACCGATTGTGTTAAGCCAGAAGTCAGCGGTCTCTAGCCACAATGTTCCATTTGAGGATGGGAACTCAGAGTACAGAGAGGACAATTCTTTTCTGGATTAGTTACTAAGCCGAACACAAAAGCCTGTCAGAAGTTTCTATGTTGAAAAAAATTATAAAACATTTCTAGGTAGAAGATATTCCTCTGCTCTGACCCAAGCTGGAACTCAGAGTACAGAGAGGACAATTCATTTCTGGATTAGTTACTAAGCTGAACACAAAAGTTTCTATGTTGAAAAAAGTTATAAAACACTTGTACGTAGAAGATACTCCTCTGCTCTGACCCAAGCGTCCATCTTTCTGTAGAAAGTGGCCATGAAATATCATTTATTTCCCTGTTTTATTAAATTAGCAGCCCAGGAAGCTTCTCATTAAGGTGTTTTCATGAACCTTAATTCTCATCCTTCCAGGAACATGATTGTGGAAAGAACCATTTACCCAAACTGGAAGCCTGTACCACTTTTACCTCTATTCTGTGGTGATCAGAAGCCTCACCACATCCACAGCACTGATGCCGGTAACTTTTACCAGCAGTAAATTAGCATCAACTTCAGTATTTTGTATATGAGGTCTGTGAGTTGGTTTCTCTAAATTGCAGTTAGGCTAGCAACAAAGTCAAGAACCATTTCAAGGCTGTCCATTCAGAAGGAGCTTAATGCAAACTATGCACAGTCTCACCTGCAAGTGTTGAAGGTCATCTTCCTGAATGTTCTGGGACAAGTTGTATACCTGCAAGAGACAGCTAGAGGGATTACAATGCAGCTTGAGACACTGTATTCTGCTCCTGTTTTAGAGATCTTGAGACTTGATACCACCTCCAGAAAGGACTAGCAATTCCTAAGGCAGCATCTACAATGGTGTCAAACAGCATCTCAATAGTCACTGCATACACCCAGTGCTAGAGACAAAACTGTTGTTGACTATTTACATTTTCCAATTCTACTTAAGATAGTTTCCTTGCAAGGGAGGAAATTAATGGAACACAAGTAGACTACAGGATGCTTCAAATTACCATATGGGTGGGACAGAAAAGGCTACAGGAGGACATGTCTGTTTCTCATCCTCAAATCCAAGTGTTCCAGGACGCAGCGCTCCAGGAGCACCACCTCAGACAAGGAAACAAGTAGGTGGCTGGTTCACCAGCTTTATAGCATATCCTAAAGATTTAGGATTTGGAAAAACTGACCTTCTCCAGACAGCTCACTACTTATCCTAACCACAAGAACACAGCAGGCGCAAACAGTGTTCTCTGTACTCCTGATACCTCAGGTGTTGTAGCTACTCTGAACAAGCTCACTTGATATGCCCCAAAAACAGTCACTTTTGGGACGTTAAGGCACAAATTTAGAAGTTTTGAACAGACCGAGACAATTACCAGAAATTTAACGGTAACAGCAGTTGTGGTTTATGCATGTGGTTCACCTTTAGCTTCATCATCTAAGTGCTGAAGAAGCTTCTGAAATGCAGCCACACAGAAGTGGTTGCTACTTTAACATCTGTGTTGGTGATTCCCCATTTTAGTCAGCACTTAATCCAACATGGCCTTAGATAACCTGATTCCAAAGAGAATCTTATCCATACTACACTGAAAACAAAACAAAGTATGAAAGCTTAAATAGTAAAAGATACACAGAGGTGAACTGTCAAAGCACAGCGAGCAAGAGGGTTTTTACAGCTGCCATCATTTATCAGCACAGGTATTCTCACCTGGACAGAACTCGTCATGGTGCTCAGAGCAAAAACCGTTGCACAGTCTTTGATAGTGGATTGGCTATCAAAGGCACCTTGGGTATCCATGAGTAGTACAGCAACCTAGAGATTTTGAGAGCAGCAACAATTAACCAAATTGTTACACTTGCAAACTTCAGGCCATTGGGATAAATTCTAACTTGCACAGAAAAAAGTCTCTGCCTCTATGTCTGCTTATGGGCTTCAGTCTCAGCTGACAGCCCAGCTCAGCCCATCAGAGCCAAGCATGAGAAAGTTGGTAACAGAAAAAAGTTGCTAACAGAAAAAGTCTTAAAATGACCATTTTCAGAAGGAAGGCACTTGATACTGTCTCCTAGAATGAGAAGGAATGAGGTGGTCTTAGCAGTAAAAGGCTGTCTAACCCTCATCACTGGACTCTACTACAATTCCCTGCTTTTTCTTTTAGGGATTACTGATAAGCATGTTTTTTTTTTCTCCAACAGAGCACAGATAGATCCTCAAATCTGTTTTACAACTAGTGAGCTGTTTGGTTAGCTGGAAGATTTGACAAAGATTTCCATACATCTTTAAGCCACTGTATTTAAGATCAGTGTTCCATATTAATGGACCTTCAGGCATTTCCTTTGCACTTCAGCAATGCAAATATGAAAGTTAATTGAAAAGGAGTTAAGGCTCAGGAGACGGTAAATAACTGAAAATGTACTGACAATATTTTGCAGTGAGCAAAAAAGTAGTGACAACACATTAGCGATTTATTGCGGCATAAAAATAAGACAAAACTAGACTTAGAAGTTAAGCTAATTTAAAATAATAAAAAATGCAACCAGCTTTTCTTAGAAAAGTTTATGCTGATGATCCCTCTGGATGATCAAGTCCCTTCCATTTACATACAGTGAAACGTCACCTTCCAGACTCTGAAGCTACGTTTCCAATACCCAGAGTCATCCATTGGACTTCACTAGAACACAACTACAACTTGCTCTCACCTCTCAAAAACAATTTTCATAAGAGAATTCTTCTCACTCAAGCCTCTGACTAAAAGCAGTATTTATAGACACTGTTTCTATAAACAGTTCTACAACATCCACAGGATAACCCACCCATCAGCCTAGAAAAAGTAGTCTTCTGCCAGAATAATATACTCTCAAAAGGGGAATATTGTTGGAGACAATCTTAGAAGCCAGTGGGGAAACACATACTTGCACTGATAAGATTTCAAATATGTTATACAGCTAGAAGCAGCTGATGTGTGAACTGTCTGCATTAAACTCATGGCATTAAAGCTAAATTCAGAGGCAAAACTGTGTGCATATATACACACACCCCCACATATATGAAATTAAATAAAAATCTCTAAATAAATGTATTTAAGCCAGGCACTTACCTTTGTCCCATTGGGTTTGTCGATTACAAACACTTCACTCCAAACCTGGATGCCGGTGGTTTCCCGTTCACATCCACCTCTCCATGTAAACCCGGTCAATGGCTCAGTATTTCCACCTATCCAAGACGGAGAAGTCTGCAAAACAAGACGAGAAACTTAATACCAAAGCAGAGATTTTTTTTTTTCCTCCTCTAAGTGATGCTCTAGCAAACTTCCACATGAGTTCTGTCATTTCCTTAAGAGCTGGGCACTATACAAAATGAAAACCATGATGATACTCAGCTCTACTTCAAGGATCACCCATGGAGATATTTTGTTTTGCAGTCTACTGGCCTCCACCTGGTACCCAGCTTGCCATGGAGAAGTGCACATTATGCAGCATTTAGGTCTCGAGTACTCAGAGCCAAGACAAGGGAAAGATTTTTGCCTATTGATTCCACCTTACATAACTCGCATTCTTCCTCTCAGGATGTAACTTTAACATCATAGATGCTTTTAAGCATCTATTTACAGAAACAAATAACCTGTGCACAGAAAAAAATGCAACCCTGAACTTGATCTATTTATGAGGGGGGGAAAAAAGGAAGGAGTAATGCGAAACCAAGCATCTCAAACCCCTGCACTGAGAGAGCAGGCACAAGAAAGTCCATTTCCACAACACAGAAGACAGGCAAGGACTAGAAAGGATCCACATCTCATATTTAAGTCATTGTTACAAAACACTTTTTCCTTAGTGATTAAGATTCAGAGAAAAGGTCTAGGTGAAACCTGATGCGCATCAATGTAACCCTTTACATCTAAATTCTACCTGCAAGTCATCCAATTTGGGAAAGGCCATTAGAGAGTCAAGTAGAGGCTGCAGTTAACAGCCCTTGCTCTGGTACTAAAATGACATCTTTGGTCCTCAGGGACAGGCAACACAAGTATGGCTTGAACACAAGATTCCAGCTATTATGTAAGCATCAGCTTTAACCCAGAAATGCCTTACCTATGAGGCAGGTAAAGAGCAGGAACACTCCCCTTTTGAGGAGCTTCCACATACAGTAGGTTTCTAATATTAAACTGTAGACAAGAGGGAGGTGGTAAACAGATACAGCAATTTAACTAGCGAGGGGCTTTCTTTCCAGGATAGGACACACCACGCTGGAAGAGGAGAAGCAGATGCTTATCCATTTGCCTCCGACTGCCCCGAGAAGAAAGGCAGCCAGGAAAGCCTGGTTTGAGGAGCTCAGAGGGGGCACTTCACCCCTCAGAAGGCTGCCAGGGCTTCCGTGCTAACTCTGCATGGGCAACTCGCAAGACCAGAGCTCAAGCCTCAGTTCACACTGCAGGGCAGTATGAGGCACTCGAGGGCTGCACAGAAGGACTCCGAGGAAATTAAATGGCTCATTTCAGATGGGGGAAGGGAAAAGCAACTGCGTACAATTCTCATGGCCAAGTGCGCTGCTTACAGCAGAGTAACCCTATGCCAGAAGGGAAAGGTGATCGAGCAGCTCGGCCCCAGCAGTCTCTCCCAAATGCTAAGTGCATACCACCCAGCTTTGCTGCTCACCCTGGACACGGTAAAGGTCAGCAAGACGACTGGATGCAAAGCGCAGAAAACACCAGTACCCAAGTGCAGAAAGCCACACTTCTTTACAGGCCTTTCTTTTGTCACACCAGAGACCAAACACAGTCTCTCATCTCGCTGACACAAGGGCAAGCTGGGTCCGAGCAACATTCCCCAGAAGCTCTTGATTTCTGAAGTTGTTTACACATCCACTGACCACTCTAGAAACTTGAAGCTCCAGGCCTGCTTTTAGCTTCATGGAGTTCTAGGATCCATTTCTGCCATTCTGACTCAGGTTTCACCAGCATTTGAGAGCTCTCTGTCACTTCTCCAGGGGAAGCTCTACGTTATTTAGCAATATGGTCCATTCATCTATTTGCAGAACAACAATATCCTTTTGATCCAGAAAGGTATTACTCTGGATGGCAGCTGGATAGCAAAACTGCCCAAATATTTTAACAAGCTCCTCAGTGAGCCCTGGATGTAATCGCATTTTGCTTTATACATGATTCATGTCAGACTTTGGTGTCTAAATAGGTGATGAACAGCAGCTGAAGCTGCCTCACTTTGTAGAGGATGCACTTAAGCCCATCTCTGACTCTAGGAGAGCTTCAATCTGAGGGCAGGGTTAG
>NW_010579284.1:59085-72678 GCF_000705375.1 Tinamus guttatus | reverse complement strand
CTCACGCTCTCGCCTCCCCCGCAGCTCCCGGACCGTCCCTGTCTCGACGCTTCTGCAGGAGGAACCGCTGTCGCTCGGCGTCGCTCCGAGCCGAACTCGTGCACTATGAAAACGGTACCGGGGGCGGGACGCGGACGCGCTGCCGTCGGGTCACCCTGGCCGCCCGCTTATACTAAGAGGGGCTATAAAATCGCGCCGGTTGCACTTACATGTTAATGTTTTTTTTCCCGGTTAAATGGATTTTCAGGCCGAGCAAGGTGCATTTTGTACTTAAAACCACTGCACGGTTTCACGAGCCTGCTTCTTCCCCCATGTGATTTATGCAATGTTTGAAATTCTGTCAGCATTCTTTTGCTGGATATTGCCATGAAAACTATTGCTTAGTGTCCTGTTTGTGAAGAACCTGTGCTTTTGAAAGCTTGAGGTGCTCTTGGTGTGAGACTGCTATTTTTTAAAGATAGTAGATAAGCTATAGATAGAATAAGCTATGATAGAAAAGCTATTTATATATTCCATTTTGGGTACTTTTTTCCTGTATTAAGAGTAGTACCAGATGATCCTTTTGTGTCTTTGACCTAAGCTTGTTTCCTAGGCTCCTGCTTGTTGTTGCTTTTGGGGTGGTTTGTAACTGTGGTGCCAGGCACCTCAAATCTTGTGCTTGTTTAAATTGTCTGCTGCAAATAGACAAGGTAAGCTTTGTGTCTGGTCTAACTGTTCTTGTTCTTGATTCCTGTAGTTCTGTGTCTCTTTACATTCATCTAAAATACTCATTTAAGTGCGTTTCACAACCTAAAGTGTGATAAAGGTGAACAATTCACCAGTATGCATGTGGTAATGATTGGCAGGGTTTAAGTATTCCTGACTTTTGTCTTTTCAGCAAAGTCTCAAAACTCTGCTGAAAAAATGATTAAGTAGGTAGTTTTTATTTCCTATTTTCATGAGGACTTTCTAATGTAATGTTTAAATAGTAAAGGATGCTTAAATAAATCTGTATTTTTGAGTGTCTTACAGAACACCTCTCTAAATTCTTGCTTAAGAAAACTTACTTTTCTGCTGTAAAAATGTGTGCTTGCAACATTTTATTCAGATTGATTGTTCACAATGACTGAAAATCTTGAAATAGAATAACTGTGCACTGAATTTGAACCTTATCCCTTGATTTGCTGTTGGGGGTCTAATCTTGCCTCTGCAGTTCTCCGTAGAATTTTGGGAGAGAGAAAGTTCATCTGGACTAATTCATTTCTTTGCACTTTTTCCAAAGGAGAAATGTACTGTTAAGGGTCCAGAAAGCATTTTGAGAGGTTTTGGAGGTTATGTTGGTGCATATATAGTGCACGGTTTCTTCATTTAGAGCATTTGCAAGATCTGCACTATGTTTTTAGATGACACTTGCTGCTTATAGCCTGACTCCTACTTTGAATTCTTATATGTGCAGGTAGTTCTGTTAAGCATGACTGCTGCAATTATCTTTAGAGTTATTAATCTGTTACTGAATTGCTGCTGTGTGTGTTTTTTTCTTTTTGTCTTGTTCTGTCTTTACACATCTGGTCTATGTTTCAACTTCCCACAAAGCCCGATTCTCCTTTTTGTCTGTCAGCATTTACACTCTAAGGAAATATCTTAAAGCTCTTTTGTTGGGGTTATTTTGCAGCACGTAGGGAAACTGAAATAATAGAAAATTTCAGAGGACCTTGAGCACTTTAGGAGTGGAAATTGCAATTCTTGGAAGTTTATGAAAATCCTACTAATCACGAATGCTTCTTTTAGGATTTTTTAAATCACGCTTCCTTCTGCCTGCATTTTCGTAAAGTAACTTCATGCTTAGAGTAACTTATGATGATAAACTTTTAAGAATGTGTAGACTGTATAGAATGTAGTGTGTGTGCGTAGGAGAAAGAATACATTTTTAAGTAATGGTATTATATGTCCAAACTTAGAACAATGGTATTATGTGTCTAAGCTTGTCAGATCCTTGTACTAGTTATTTCATGCATTATTTGATATTTAAACTTTACAGCATCAGGAGGAATTCACTGAGGACACAGTGATTAGTATCTGCAATTCTGAGCAATTTGTCAGAAATCTGGGTGTTCTCCACTTACTGTGGAAAAGCCACCAAACTTCTCATGTTTCCTTTAAGTTACCTTTTAAGATATGTCAGTGACTTGATGATCTTGTTGAGCTAATGTTCTTGCTAGCCCTAAAATTATACCATGCTTTATCATCACTTCTTTAGATGACAGGGTCGAACGAGTTCAAACTAAACCAAACTCCAGATGATGGTATTTCCTCGGTAAAGTTTAGTCCAAATACATCTCAGTTTCTGCTCGTTTCCTCCTGGGACACAACTGTCCGACTCTATGATGTTCCTGCCAACACCTTGAGACTCAAATATCAACATTCAGGAGCTGTCCTTGACTGTGCTTTTTATGTAAGTGCCTTCTGCTGTTTAGATTTATAGTGTCTAAGGTATATGAGAAATCGTTTATTGTGTCAAGAACTCTCCATTTAACTTATCAGGGTGGTGTGTGTGTGTGTGTCTTTTTCTTTTTTTTTTTTTTTTAAAGCTTCTACTAATTACTGATTTTTTTAATGAAATTCTTCTAGTTCTAAGTCTGTATTTCCTGTGAATAGTGCAGGCAACAAAGATAATTTACTTTTTAAAAAAACAGAAAACAGAATAACCTAAAAACTACAATCAGTTTTGATATAACTGCCTGCAGATGTGTTTTTATCTGTGGTAGATGAAACCATTTTAGTTTGCTTATGTTGCTTCTTCAATGGTATGTTTAATCATTTGCAAGCTCCCTGAGAAGAGTTGCACCTCTAGTGTGTTCCTACAAATCTTTCACAGGAGTCGTGTATATATATATAAATCTTTCTCTGTAGTCGTTGTGTGTTTTTTCCTTTTTTTTCCCTTTTTTTAAAAAAAAAAAACACATACTGGCTGTTTTAGGAAACAGTGGCTCATTGTTCCAGATGAACCATTTGCCAAATGCCCTCTGTATTTTGAAAATACTGGATTTGAAGTATCCTTAGTTTATTGGTGCTGCTTCTTTTGGTTTTATATTATATACAAAATGGAAAGCTTCAAGCATTTTTTTTTCTGTCATGTTCCTCTGACTTGGTGCCTTACTATATGTTGTAAGGATCAATTCAAATTTTTAATTCTACTTTTTTTTGTTTGTTTGTTTCCTCTAGCTGTTTTGGCATATCACTGTTTTTGTACATCCAGTCTTCATATTTTGTACAACTTAACAGGTCATCTTTTTCTTTTTTTTTTGCTTCTAAATGAGCTTTAGATTGAATACACTTCATTTGGAACTAGTTTAAGAAACAGCAAACATTATGTGTGTTTTGCTATTACAGAAATGAAAGTGGTTTGATACAGTCTCTAACTTTTTTTTTTAGTTTTCCTTTCAAATTAAAAAAGCTCTATAGCTCCAAGTGCTTCACTTGAATGTTTTTAAAGCTTCTGTCATCTGCTTGTTTCATCTGCCTGTTATATCTTAATTTCCATCTATCTTAAATTATTGACAGAAGGAGGAAAAAAAGTTTTCTTATGTGTTGAGGAGGCTGAGTGTGTATCAAATAAGATACTAAATGCATGCTATAAGGTGAACACTTTTACTTTGTAGGATCCCACCCATGCTTGGAGTGGAGGATTAGATCAACAATTGAAAATGCACGACCTAAACACAGACCAAGGTAAGCAGATTGATTTCTGTAATTTGACTAAACATGCCAATTGGGCTAAATGTAACATTTATATACTTATGCAAGAGAAAAATGGTAGTGTGAGATAGTTCTCTACATGGGGGATACTTACTTTTAACAGTAGCTCAGGTTTAATTGATAGACTTTGTATATATTAGTTGTTGGTACAAGTGTTTCTCATTCAGTCAGAAACATTGTGAGAAAAGTCACATTTGCTTTTGTGCATTGCATAAAGGTAGTTTAAAAATTAGTGTCATTCTAGCCCTGGAAAATGTCTAGCACAATGAGGGAGGATCCAGGTAAATAGCCTTGGTAAAGGTGCAAATGGTTCCTAAAGCTTTTCCTTGGAAGTCAGGTACAATGGCATTGATGTATGCATTGCATGATTCTCCCTCTTATCCCTTGCTTCCTGATGTAAAATTTAAGATTGTGCTGTATGTGTATTAGAAGCAAGGTGACTGTTTACTTTTGTGCATACAAAGCTTATAATTATTTGGCTTATGGTATACAGTAACATGTTTTTTTCATAGGATCTCGACTGCTTTTTTGCTTCTAGTAACTAATGCTCACTTCTTTTAAGCTAAAAATACATACTTTAACTTCTTTGTGAAGCTGATCTTTATGCTTTGCAAACATATTTGCTGACAATGCATCTATGGGGTGTCCTTGTTTGTAGAAATGAGTGCTAAGATGCATAGAAGTAAACTTGAAAATACCAAAAAAGAAAAGCTTTGCTAAAGGTGGATGTTCAGCATGTCTGTTTTCAGTGTTTTAGCACTATATGCTGCATTGTGTGTTTCAATCTGTAGAATCTGTACCTTAAGTTGTCACTATCAATGCTCAGCACTGCTCTGCAGCCCTCTCATCGCCAAGGTGGAGCTATCTAGGGCACTGAACAGACAGGATTCCTCCTGGTGCAGTTAAAGACTCTGCTACAGTTTATTTAACAGGAGAGCCTCATCTGTTGTGCCAAGCTTAGGGATTTTACTTACACAGTGATGAATATTCACTATTTATTTTGCATAGATATATTTCTTATTTACTTCAAGATGACAGTTGAATGGTAGGAAAATTATATTCCTGTCACACTGATGTTTTAGTGTTCCTCTGCATGGTTGGATCTTTAAAAACAATATATACCTTTATTTAGCTGGAAAGCTACTGTCCCTAATAGGTGCTATGAAAAGGTTTGTCAGTTTTCTAGAAAGTTTGGTAAATACTTTTTTGAGTTGGATTTCTGATAAGTGATGTCCTTTCATGTGTGTCTCATGGCAGAATTAGCTAAACTGTACTAACTCTCAGCATGTTATTTTCAAAGGTTTGTAATTTGACAATATTTGGAATAGTCTTTCATGATTTTGGCAAAAGGTATGTCCTTAGGATATAGATTTGCATTTTCTAGTTTCATAGCCTTATGCTATGTTTGCTTGTAAGAAAGCACTGCTAGAATTAAACACAGACTTTTCCAGTGTCTAATTGCTGCAGAGTAAGGAGCTGCTTTGTCTAACTTTGGTGGCAGTGGGGAGAGCGAAAGGTAATATTTGCCTAAGTCAGCTCATGGCCAGAGCTTCATGCCCTTGTATGCAATTGTAAAATTTTGACCTTTATTTTAATATTACAGATGAGTTACTAGAAGTGCTTATGTTAACCACAGTTTCTTTCTCTTGTTGTACTATTAATGTGTGCAAGCTTAAATTTCATTGTTTCCTATATTAAATGGTTGCGTCACAGGTAGTGATGTCAAGTGGATATTTAATGCTTTATACCTCTGTAGGTCTTTGTGGCAGCCTAGAGCTGTTAATATCATTTGATGATCTCATGAGACAAGTCCAAACTTAATGTGTCTGATCCTTGAAAATTATGCTTTGGGGATTGGGCTATCTTTAAAGAGAATCCTAATAGATTAATGGGAATGTGTGTTGTTACTGTAGTAACACATGCTTTTTTTAATCCTCTCTACAACATATTTTGCATGTTTGTGAAACCAATAAGGTTAAACATAGACTGTCTTTTTCTCTTAAAGAAAACCTTGTTGGTGCCCATGATGCTCCCATCAGATGTGTTGAGTATTGCCCAGAAGTGAATGTAATGGTGACTGGAAGCTGGGATCAAACAGTTAAACTGTGGGATCCCAGGACTCCTTGTAATGCAGGGACTTTCTCTCAGCCTGAAAAGGTAGGTCCTAGATGCTCTATCCTGGGTAATATGTCAAATAATACACACTGTGAGTGGTTAAACATCATGTATAATATGCTGTCTTAAACTATGAAACTTGAATATAGAGTGTTACTTCTGATATTTTTAAAGCTGTGAGAATAATTGTTGTAAACTGTAATGTTGAAAATAATATTTAGTTAATGGAGCAAGATTCAGGTTCAGGTTTTGAGTTTTTGTCATTAAGAGGGCTTAACTTAATTCTTTGTGAACTGCCAAACCTTTTTGCTCTAAAATGCAGTTGGGGAAGGAAAGCATAACAAATGCAGCATTAGAAATTGAGGCAGTTGTTAATTGCACAGACTTCTTAAACCAGGGGTAGTACATACTGCAGTTTGATATTAACATTTATAAAGATGAGATTCTGGCAGTCATATTATTTAGAAGTATGCGTGAAAGTATAGTAGGAGGCCACTTCCTCAAATTATTCCTCTAATTCTAATTATTCTTCTTAGAATAATACTTTTATTTCTTGTTTTAAAAGATTAGACAGAATTGCTTGTATTGAAAGTTACCCTTGGCTGTACTAAGGCTTAGTAAAATAAAACATTTTTGTAATATTCTGTGTAAATGACAGACCAAGAGGAAGAAAGGCTATAAATATAGTGCCTTAAACCTTTTCTAAGGGTGATGTGGCATGTTAATCTTTAGACTGCTTAAGGTGATGTCACTAATAAGAATTACTAGAAAATAATTTTTTATTATAGACTCTTAAGCATATGCTGAGTTTCTGGATATTTTTGCACATGATTTTTTTTGCCTATGCCCCTTTTATATTTCATTTAATTCTGTTAAAATATATTGTCAAGTCATAGTTGTGAACCATCATTGTGTTCCATATTGCATCTAAACAGCTATTACTTTTGTCACAACACAGCTGAATCTACTTCTGGCAAGACCTTTGTTCAGAATAAAGTAATTGCATTATTTCTAGTTTTGATTTATAGTTGTGTGTAGCATGTAAAGAACTGTGATAAATTGCTGACAGAATATCATATAAAGGACAGGCACAGTGAATCAAGCTGCTTATTGGTTCAGCAAGGTTCATTATGTCATTTTTTTTAATACTGCTTTTGATAAATGCTTATACCTACTCAACTGCATGCCAATGCTTTCATTTGATTTATGATTGTGTGGTGTAGAAAGAATACTTACTATACAGGTGTGACATCAGTTTGTAAAGAAGATTTAGGGTATTTAATGTTCTTTATGCCTTTGTTTTCATACCTGTATAAAAATTGTATTGTTTGTTAATATTTTTGGATCAGTTTTTACAGCAATTGGAAAGGGAAATTTTAAAAGCTGTCCCATTAATGTGTGTAATTACTCTTGGCTCAGCATTCTCATCCTCTTTAATATCTAAATGGGATTTGGTGTTTGAGATCATCAGAAGTTTTAGGTGTCTTAGGTGAACTCTTGTGTTTCAGTCTTGAGAAACATGTTTTGCTCAAAGCAAGAATGTATGCCTAGCAAATGTGTATTAGTTAAAGCAAGCTTTGCCCTTAGTTTTATACATCATTTTTATACATACATATTTATATACATGCACTCCACCATAGGTAATAGCTTAATATTTCCTTTATGCTAAAAATCATTTTTTTGAGAACATAGAAATATTTGTGGGAAATCATCAGAAAAGCTATTTTGTTTAATGTTTCAGTGCATTCTTACCAGAAACAAGTAGCTGCTTTTGGGCTTTATCTCAGAGAAGTAGGCAGTGAAATCATGTCCTTCAGTTATATTGTACAAGCAGATGTCAATAGTAAATTGAATCCTGGTAGAATAGCAGATCCTCCTACAGGTACCATTCAAGTTCTGAGGCATTTACAGCATCTACTACGTATATATTAGCCTCATTAGATCACTTCTAGAAGCTTGTTTTTGTTAGTCATTTTAACAGCTCAGTGACAGCACAACTATTAGGAAGCTGGATTCCATCTTGCTTGCGTATCAACAACTTGAAATTCAATTAATAGTACAGAGGTTTTGATCAAACTTGATTTATTTTGACATCCTCAGATTACTGCATCTCAAATAATAGTTAGAAATTGAATGATTTATATGCTGAATAATTTCACAAGAAATTGGAGAAACGGAAAGCCTGGAGAAACTTCCAGGCTTTATTTTTCTAATAGAATTCAAGCATATTGCTTCAGTCAGTTTTATGGAAGCATACATTGGATTAAATTTTATTTTTTTCCTGATGATTTTCCTTTAACATGAAACTCAAGTTGAAGTAATGTGTTCTGTTCTTAAAAAAGACAAAAGGACTGTAGGCCCGAAGTGAGTTATCGTGACTCGATTGTGCAGATTGCAAGTTATGCACATCAAATAAAAATTTCCATAGCCATTTTTCAATTACTTTGTTAATTTTTCTCTTAGCTTGAAATTGCCTATTTAATACTTAAAATAATTTGAGGAAAACTTGAATAATATTGATTTCACTTTTGAATTATACGTAAGCAGTAATGCTACTGTACGCATAAAGAATTTAGAATGGGGTAATACCAGGCAAACGAGAAATGCTCTGTATGGTATGCTATCTAAATATCACTGGTCTCAGACTAGTAAACCATTGAAGAAATGTTAATTTTTTAATTTTAAAGTGCATATTCATTTTTTGTAAATCGGTTATTTGTTGGATGATACTGCGTTAAGCTTTATTAAAGGCATATACTAGTGTGCAGATTTAAGGGTGAGCTCTTGAAATGCTTCATTGGTGTTTAAGCAGTACCTGACTGCACACTATTAGTCCCAGAATTGAGCGATAGACTAAAGTGAAATGAATCTGTAGCTATGGATTGAATTGTACTTTTTTATTTCATATTGCTGATGCTTTGTGTACAACGAACCCTGGATATTCAGGCTAATAAGTGCCTAATGCTGTGATGTTCCTCTAAAAGGTGTACACGCTGTCCGTGTCCGGAGATAGACTGATCGTGGGGACTGCAGGGCGGCGCGTGCTGGTGTGGGATTTGCGGAACATGGGCTATGTCCAGCAGCGGAGAGAATCCAGCCTCAAGTACCAGACCCGCTGCATCAGGGCATTTCCAAATAAACAGGTATGGAAACCACGGCAGTAACTGTACTTCTGCGGATTTTTATTTTTTTTTAATTTTTTTAAGGAATGATGATTGCTTATTTTGAAGCTTTCTGCCCCTTTCTCTCACTTTTGTTTTTTTAAATCAAGAGTACAGTTACAATACTATAACAATCAATTTTTTAAAATTGACACACCTTGTTCCAGATTCTTCTTTGGAAGAAGTGTAGCTTACAAATGTTTGCCATCCCTACTCATCAGTGTTTTCCTCATTTACTTTTTCTCAGATTCTCTTTTTTCCTCCACGATAACACTGTTTTAAACTGGCTATTTAATACATCATATTACTGATGTGTAATGTTTAGGGGGGAAAAAAAAACAAACAAAAAAATAGAAATAGAAAAGGGAAAGCCAGACTAGGAAGTTGTTCTGTAGCTTTTAGGTACTGCAGCCTCGGATTTTTCAATAGGGATAGGATAAAAATAAAGTGATTGTGGCTTTTATTTTCCTCCCTTTTTATTTTCTTTCTTCGAATCTGACTGTCATGCACTCGAGACCTGATGACCCATTATCTAGAGGGAATTGTACAATTTAAGTGATCATACAGCTATTCCACATGGGTTAACATAGCGTATCTGCAGTTTCTAGGCCTTTTTGAAGTACAGCAAGATCAGCTTACTCTGACATAAGCAAGAACTAATGCGGAAGACTTTTCCAGTGTAAGCAGTGAAATTACAGGCACTGGGAGATGTAGTTATTTGTTTTGGAGCTGGCGTGATTGTGGCTTTTTAATTAATTTATTTTTTTATTTGTAGTATAGCAAACTGATCTTCCAGATTGTAGTTTAGTGTGAATTTTTAAGAACCTTGATAGAGGTAGATATTTTTTCCTCTTTCTGACCAGATCTCTTAGAGATTGAATTCAGAAGTTCTAAGTCAGGGCAATACCTAGCTAGATAAGTAGCCTTATAATTGAGTTTTGCTGAAAGTACTGTTTTAGCCTTGAGCATTTAATTGAAAATAGCATGCGCTGAACTAATTGTAATGCAATTCTGAAACTGAAGTCTGATGAGTATTCCTAGCACTCAAGGTACTTAGGCCCTGTGAGATAGATGGGCAAATATAGAGGAGTATTAACTTTTTTCTCCCCCAAATAAACCTGTGTTTGGACCTGCAGTGGTAAACAGAAAGCTTCACTGTAAACTTTGTGCAGTGAGAATTTCCTGGAAAGCTTTTCCTACGTTAGTTTTTATAATCAGAAACAGGTTTTATTAACCATGCCATGGCTCTGTGGTAACAAATAATTTCCAGTTGTGCAGAACATAAGATTGTTTACATTTTATTTATTTCAATTGAGATCAATAAAAGATTATGTGTGTTTAAAGTTACCTTTTTCTCCTATTCTAAACTTCTAAAATGCATATCTCCAATTTTCCTTGATAGGGTTATGTTTTAAGTTCTATTGAAGGTCGTGTTGCAGTGGAATATTTGGATCCAAGTCCTGAAATACAGAAGAAGAAATATGCATTCAAATGTCACCGTTTGAAGGAGAATAACATTGAACATATTTATCCAGTTAATGCCATTTCTTTCCACAATGTCCACAACACATTTGCTACAGGTAGAGTGGTTACTCAGTTGTTGGTGTCAAAAATTGTTTTCAGTACATCAGCTCCTTTAAGTTTTCATTTAAACAGGTCACTTTTACTGGATGTGCCTTTACTTTATAGGCCTTTAAATCATACTTGCTTTGAGCAGGGTTTTGAAATAATTTTATGTACTGAGAGTTAATTATTTTAACAGATTTTAAGAAATACTCGTAGTGCTCTCTGCTGTGTTATTCAACTCTGTATAACCTTGTGCTTTGACTGACAATGTATTCCAGATAGCTTTATATTTTTTGGTTTGCTGTGCGTGGTCAGTCTGGAAGTTCTACCAATTATAACTTGTTAATGGGTTTTGTTAATTCCTTTTTGCAGGAGGTTCTGATGGCTTTGTAAATATTTGGGATCCCTTCAATAAGAAGCGGCTGTGTCAGTTCCACCGGTATCCCACAAGCATCGCATCCCTTGCCTTCAGCAACGACGGGACCACCCTGGCCATCGCTTCCTCCTACATGTACGAAATGGATGACGTGGAGCATCCCGAAGACGGTATCTATATTCGCCAAGTGACAGATGCAGAAACAAAACCCAAGTGAGTATGCTTCACCTGAGGTTGAGCCTTTCTGAGCATTCATCCCAGGATTTATTAATTTTCTTAAACTCATGAATAGCATTATTGATGCCAGTAGATAGTGCAGCTTGACAGTAGGGTTGGATTTGATTTTATCTTGTTCGCCCAAGCTTTCAATATCCGTAGGTTGATAGACGTCTGTGGATAAAATTGTGCCTAGTTGTTTGGAAGAAGAATGTCAAACTCCTATCCTTTCTGAATGCATGCTATTATATGAAGCTGTGGAGTTATTGCTAGATCATTGCTTCAAAAATTAAGTGAAGAATTCAAAAATAATTTAAGGTATTGTACATGGATATTTAAAATTTAGGATTGATGAAATTAATGAAGCCCAGTGTCTAGGTGCCAAGCTGTTAAATTTAACAGGATCCGCAGGATCCAGTGTAAAACCAAGTAAAGGGCTTTCTCAGTTGTTGTGTTTACTGCAGCTCTCTAACATGCTGTTCTGTTACTACTGTCAAAATGGGGCTGATCACTGGAGGGAAAGACTTCTGTTAAGCTCTGACATGAATGTTTAGAGAAAAAAAAATTGCAGAATTGCACTCTTCATTTTGCCAGTGTGAGATTAGAGTTTTAAATTCTTGTGAATTGTCACTGCTAATTTCTTCTTTTAGTACTCACTGGCTTGTATTTTTCCATCGACTCAATTGTTCATTCCATGGATATATATGTAGCCAAGTAGCGGAGTTGGAGTCTTAAACCTCAAAGCCTTTTCTCCTCTAAAGTGACCTAGGTACTGCTTCAGAGCAGCTACTACCCCGCTGTGCAGATGTGGGGAGAAAGATTTTTAAAAAAAACAAAAAACAAACAAACCAACCCCCTCCCAAAAAAACAAAACAAAACAAAAATCTCTCACTTGAAGAGGTTTGTTTTAAAATAGTTTTTCCACTGATGGGCAAAAATAAAGTGACTTTCAATTCTTAATCCTGTGGCTTTGCTCATTTAAAAAATCAAGAGATAATTTGTCATAGTTGTTGTTCAGGTTCTGCAGCTTATACACATTTGGGAAATACTTAAAGTGATAGAAGAATACTTATTGTTATTGGTCTTGTAATATTAAGAGCTGCTTTCAGTTATTTTTGTTCTTTGCTAGTTATGGTTGCTAATTCTGTAGATGCTTCATTCTGCCGTATGAGGAGGTTAATCTACAATTAAACAATATTTCCTCTCGGCCCTCCATTATTTTCTGAAACAGATGGTTCATCATTTCCTGGGCTGTTAAACACAGCAAGGTTAAGGTTAGACTCTTGGGAATCAGCTAGTTTTGAATCTTATTAGACTGTAGAAGGAAAACTAATAAGAATACTGCTTAATATCATTTTGTGACTGTAAACAATTATTTATTAGCAAACAATTGATCCCAGAAGGGCAAATTGTTTGAGTCAGTAATGAGCTGAGAAAAGACAGAGCATATCTGTGTATTTGGAAAATAATTGTAACGTAATTGCAATGCATTTAGGCAGGCATCTTTTTGGACCTGTTTCTATCTTTAAATGAATTTCTGAAAACATTAACAAGGTTTACATGCTTTTCTGACATTTATAAGTAGCTTGTGCCAACCTCAGGGCACTAGTCTCTGATGACTAAAAATTTTAAATATATTTTTAAGTTACGGTAGTTTGAGTCATCTGTGTCCTAAAAATAGATTAGTTGAGACAAGACTAATAGTTCTAGTTGTTTCATAGCAATATCTTTGCATATTAATTTGAACTACCCCATGTTTCTGCATGATTCATTCTTAAATGCATAGAGATGGTGCCACGTTATGTAGAGGATAATTGGCAAGGTCAGGCTTTTAGTCACTGAGTTTTTTCTTGTGTCATGATGCAAGCAGAAGCTGTCTTTCAGCACACTCTTGCATTTATGGAATGTCAAATACTTTACCTGCTTATGAATATTCTACAAATTACTTGCTGAAACACGGTTTGTTTTTCAGGTCTACTTAGACTTCTGGTGATCTCTTCTCTACAAAAGAGTTGCCCACGTCCTCCTAACAAGACCAAACTAAAACAGTAGAAGTGGGAAGAACAATCTTTGTACTGATGTTAGTTTTAACTAAGAAATATTTGTTTGTGTGTTGCAATATGTCATAATCTGTCATTACTTTTCTGCTTAGAACAGTAGTGAATCAGTGTTTAACTGTTATCTGTAGATAAACTTGTTCTTTCCTGTAGACAACTTTGCTTATACAACTTCATGACAACTTCTGACTTTTTATTCTATCCTAATTATGAAAATTTCCGATGTTCTCAGAATTGTTCAATAAATTTATATTCTAGGCTTTTGAAAACAAATTTTGTGTAATAACCTCTACTCTTTGAAAGCAAACATTCAACTTTGATTTGCAAGAACTCTTGATACTTTATTATGGGAAACTTCTTAATCTTG
>NW_010579284.1:32176-43415 GCF_000705375.1 Tinamus guttatus | reverse complement strand
AGCAGGACAGGACAGATTGTTATATTTTCTGCCAGTGGGCTTAGTTAGCCTTTAAGATAATGTGTTCTGCAGAAGTCATTCATTTCTGTGCAAATAACATTTTATGCCATCTTTCATAAGGCAGCAGTGATAGTATCATGCCTGGTGGTCTGTGTTTGTGTGGCTGAAATTGCCTTGCAATGCCCTTTCTTGGAGAAAGGTTATCTCCAAGAAAATTCTCTGGAGGAAGAGCTGATATCTTTGAGTGTGTGTGAGCCGGGGGGTGACAGCAGCGGTGCAGGACGTGTCCACTTCAACTTCTGAAGCTGGAGAGGACGAGGCCCTTCCCAGCCCTCGGTTTTGCCCCAGTTTGGCCAGTTCCTAGTAGGGAGCTGCATGTTCAGCTTTGGCTGCTGAGACTTGTAGCAGGGAGCTGGAGACCTTGCTCTCCTCCCCAGGGTATGAGTGTTGACTTGGGGTTGTCCCTGCCTTCCCTATATCCTCGTAGCACTGGAGCAATACATTAAGTACCTCAGCTCTGCTTTCTTTAAGGTGAAAAAGCATGGAATAAAAATGAAGCTCTAAAATAGCCAGCCTAGCTTCTTTGGTGCTCAAGAGGAGGGGCTGATGTAGTACCCCCTAGGAAATCCGTAGCAGGTGGTTAACAAATGACAGAACCTGGCCTTGCATTATTATATAGTCTATCTGAACAGGAAAATAGTTTTGTAAGGTTATTTGAATTGCTTGCCTTGGAAAATAACATTGCAATGCTGCTGCTGTTGTTTTAAACCCAATAAATAGTCTCTCTGGAAGAAAGCAAGCAGAACCACCCCAGCAAATCAAAATAAGAGAAATATGCACACAAGCATCTGTTGCACACCCAATATATAGGGATCCACAGTACCTCCTTGTGCTATGTAAAGCATTTGAGCCTTTCCTTCAGTTACAAGCAGTCTTCTTGATTGGGCAATTGTCCTATTAAAAAAAAACCCTGAACAGTTCTGAAATGTCTCAAATAAGCTTCCTAACGGGCAACTGGTTCTGATGGAACAATTTGAAACCCTCTGTCTCCTTATCTTCTGTCGACATCATTTTTCAGAAGGGGCAACAGGACCAAATTAAATCGTTTTGCTGCAGACAGTCTGTCTGTCTGATTGCATTGTGGCTGTTGCCCATCTTGGAGATTTTCTCTAGCAGTTTAGAATTAAGAAGAGAGGGAAGTTCAGCGTGTACCCACCCACACAGGCACAGGGACACGTCTCCGTCCCCTTACAGCACTCAGTTTTGGGGTATGTTTGCAATGAGAGAGGCTCAGAGAGCAGTTGTGCCCTGTGGTCTGCTCCACCTGGCTTTTTTTTTTTTTTCTCTTTAAGTTTAAAGATTTTAGAAAGAAAATAATGAGAAGATGTATTTGAGTTGATGTAACCCAAATATTGCCCACAGAAAGAGGCGCAGGGAAGCCTTGCAGATGGTGGCTGAGCTGATTGCCATGTTCACACTAAAGTAGCATTAAAAGGCCTTGATTATCTTTTGTCTTTGGTGTTTCTTGTGCCTTCCTCTCTCCTCCAAAGCCTAACTTGTCTGCATAAAGTTTGGTTTTTATCTTTTATTTTTGACTGCGATGCAGCTATTGGGATTGAACAGAAGCAGTGAGGACTGGGGAGGAGAAAGAAACTAGGAAATGAGATGCAATGCAGCCAGGAAATGGATTTGAAGAACCTGATTGCCACATAACAAAAGAAGCCTCTGGGATATATTTTACTTACTTGCAGAAAGGCGAGAGCTGTGGTCTTGGGACATGTTTCGAAGGCCTGCAATGCACAATCATCGCCTTTGGATTGCGTCCAAGTGCTGCTCGGCATCCCGATGGCTCTTGAGCAGCATTAAATCAAGATGGATGTCGCTTTGCATCTCATTGCCAATGCGCTACCTGGAGCATGGGCTTGTGTGGCGCGTTCCTTTCCCGGCGGAGACTGCTGCCCCCGGGGAGATTTGATCTCGCTGGGAAGAAGGGAGGAAAAGCCTCCTCCAGCGCCCCAGTTTGCAGGTGACTCCATGTGTAAGCGCTGCCCCCGCAGAGCCCCGGTGCTCGGGGGATCCTTGTGCTCCTGTGCTCACCAGGAAAACTACCAGGAGATGCGCTGAGTCCTCAGACCGGAGCGACTCCTTACTCTGACAACAGCGTATTATTACTAATTATATATCATACTCTTGCTGCATAGTATGCTGGCTCTCATTGCAGAGCGCTGGCTGGTTTAACTGCTGCATCTCCACTGCCAAGAGTGTAGGATGCCTATTTATTTCTGCTGAAGGCTTACCTTTTTCTTTTTATTTTTTTTTCTCTCCTTAATGCCTTATAAAATCATTTAACTAGAGGGTGAAATCCTTACAAATAACTTTTTAGGGACAATGCAAATACCGGTGGAAAGAACATATCATCATTTCTGTGCTGGGAGCTAGCTTTGTAGTCTTCTAGTATTTATTCTCCTATTTATATAAACCACCAGGATTAACAGAATGAAGGAAGTGTAAAAGTCTAATTATTTCTTCAATCCCAAACTAATGTTCTCAGCTGGAAAAGGAAAGTGATGTTATAGGTGGGAATTTAAAGAGCATACATATTTTGGGGTCTGAAGCTTCAGATATAATTTTACTTTTGGAATCATCTGAAATAAGTTTTTTTTTTTTTTTTTTTTTTAAAAAAAAAAGGTGGTGGTGGGGAGGGGGGCACACTATGTGGTTCTGTCCTTGTGGCTTGTCTCTGGTTATGCTTCTGGTTATGTCTGTAGCATTTGCACACCGTGCCCTGTTTGAAGGAGATGGTTATTTAGCAGGGTCTTAAAAACTTAATGGGCATCAAGACGTGGGTCTGAGAGGAGCAGCCGGAGTCACAGTCCGGGCCCTCTGTGACTCTTGCAGGACGTCAGCGCGTGCCCATGAGCTGGCAGAGCCAAAGCAAAGGTCTCGCAGCAGCAAGAGGGGACGGCAGGAGCCCAAGCAGGAATTTGCTCCCGGTCGGGACCTTCTCCTGTGTTTCCGTGGGCCAGCCCTGGAGCGTTCCCTGTGTTTTTACGCCGCCTTCATCAACACGGGATGTGCACCGGTGGAGCAGACTCATGGTGAATTAAAATGGAGATGGTTAAAGAAGCAGACAGGGAAACATCAGGGAAAAAACACATACCTTTATGGATGCCTGGTAAAACCCTGGAAGGGGTTGAACTGATTGAATCCTTACCTCGTTTTATTTGCCCACTGCTTGCACGGTGCTGCTGCTGATTAGAAAAGCATCACTCCCTATTAGCCAGCATTTTTAAATGTAACAATCCCGAGCAAAAATATTTTGGGGATGCTTACAAAGAGCTGGCTTTAAAAGACAAAAGCCCTCACGTACAGTAGAGCTGAGGCTTTTCTAAAGCCTTACCCCATCCTTTTTCTTGAAAACACATTTGTAACCATTAGTTTGGTGTCATGTTTGGTGATGGGGATATTCTCACCCTTTGCATCACCGGCTCCACATTGCAGCCCCAGCAGGGCTGAGGGGAAGCCGGGCTGGTGTCTTTTTGGTGCTGCTGCTCATGAATCATGTCAGAGCTGGAGGACCCTGAGCTTGTTCCCCTCACCCCATAACCCTCCCGACTTTGCAACTTCATTTCTGCTTGAAGGATATTTTTGGGGAAAAATTTAGGCCGAGGAGACATTCTTTCATTAATGGTGCAGTTACATTAGAAACTAATTAGCAGTCCCTAGAGCTGTGGATCTTCTGCCATTTTTTACACAAAAAGCAATTTCTCTTGCCAGTGCTGAAATGGCATTATCTAACAAGGAACAGTTCTAGATTTGTTTCAAAATGCAGAGACTGAAGCAAGCTAAGTAGCTACAGCAGAATAGATGCTTTCTATTAGCATCAACAGAAGTTAGGAAGCTGGAAACTCTCTTTTTTGATTCGTGTTCTCTTTATATGAGTCCGATTCTGCAAACAGCTGTGTACACAAAGAGCACATCCAGGACCGTGTCCAGGTGATCTTGCCCCTGTGATAGGCTAAGCGTGCAGTAGGATTAAGACTTTCTAGTAGTGACATTACGTTTGTGTCAGAGCTGTTTTTGTTGTTGTTATGGTTCAAGAAGGCTTAAAGTAAGAAAAAGATTGCCTATAAAAATACTGTTGACTCTAGATGCTTTTTTTTAGCCCCACCTCAAGGGAAAGTCTTGAAGTGCACAGAGCCAGCAGGCTTAAGCTCAGTACTAGTGAATTATTAGTAATCTTTTAGCAAGTTCATTATCTGCTAAGTCTACTTTGATATCCAGTGTTCAAGATCCTATGGCACATTTGAAGTATTGATGGTGGATCAGTCTGTAGAATTTATTGAAATTTATCAGAATTTATTTTATATTTATATTTTATATTTTATTAGAATTTATAGTCTTTATTCTATTTTTGGTGTTTTCCATACCATTCATTCCTTTACAGCCTGTGTGCAGTATATCTGTACTGTGTATGCCAGGGATTTGCGCATGCAAAGCTGAAATTGCACAGAAAGGTTTTCTATATAAATGTTTTTAGCATCGCTATTAATCGTGCCTTGCATAGAGATACGTAGGCAATCCAGTACGAGGTGTGAGGTGTGTGATTACAGATTTTCTGTGTGTGAATTCAAATGATTTCTGTGCACACAGGAGTTGCATTTGTCAACATGGGCTGTCACTGCTGTCATGCAGTCACTTTATCTCCTTTCCCTGGTTTCTATATGTCTCTGATCTTGACCAATGCAAACGACTTTCTAATCCATGGCAGTGCTTTGCCTCTCACCCCTTCCTGCCTTTGATAACAGTCTTTTCTGAAATACGTTGCTAAAAGTCCGTCAAAAACCCTAAGCTGAATTTGCCTCTTGCATTTTTTTTTCAAATTGCATAGAAATGGCAATAATAAAGAGCTTGTATAAAGTAAGATTTTGGGTAGGGTTTGTTGAATTTTTTTTGTTATTATTTTTGAAGCAAGGGTATCTGTCACAGAGGGCAATGTGAAAACCCCTTCATTAGATGCCTGAGATTCAGACTCAGGTAGTAGGGAGCGTTTTAACCAGCTTTCTGATGAATTGTACACATAAATACCCAGAACGTGTAAGTGGGTGTCACTGAAGTTTGCTTTTGGTAGGCTCTGCAGTACTATAGGCTTGTAAAATGTCTGCATGAATTGCCAACTTATGCCCATTTTATTTCAGATGCAAAAATCTGCTCTTCATGCAAAACTGCAGGAGTTTACAAAATTACATCTCTAAAGCAAACAAAACTTCAAGGAACTCCCAGTTAGGAATATCTCCTTTTTTTCAGGTCTATCTATATGAATTATTAGGTTGAGCAGGGAGAAGGGCATAGTAGGGCTTGTAATGAAAGCAAACTTCAGAATTCCTAACGGTGCCTCCATACTGACGATTTTTGGGGTAAATTGCTATGGCTCTTTGCACCGTATGTTATTTCCATGTTGTTTGACTTGTTTTCACTTGACATCAGATTAGCCAGCAGGTTAAATATTGTGGTTTCGAAGTGTTAATTTAGCACATTTGCAAATTAGAATTTTAACATATTTGGAATTTTGATGAGACTAAAAGCCAAATTGTAATGTTTAAAGCAGCTGATTTTAGGTGCAGTTCAGCAATTAAGTTAATTTCCAGCTTTCTGATGCTGAGAAGGCCACTTAGTGCTGATAATAGCTTTATTTTCTCGGTGGCAGACTGGGGGGCTGACAGCAAACTTTCAAACGAACACGTGTGCGTGATTTGTATTCAGGTTTACCTTTTCTTGCTTGTCAGCAACACTACCCCACCTGCCCTATACAGCTTGTAGTGCTCAAACCTATTCGGAAAAGCGTGTGAATAGGGATTTGCATCATTACAATTTCCTTTCCATTTAGGAAGCATCTGCTATATCTTTAAAAGTAACAGGTTTGAAGAGGCCACAGGCTGTGAAGCAGACTAAACCATTATTAAAATGAAACAAAAACTTAAAAAAAAAAGAAAAAGAAAAAAAAAAGCCAATTGGACTCATTTCAACAGCAGTTTCAGCATTTTTTTTTCTTTCTACCTTCAAAAGGTTAAAAGCATTTTGGTCCTTGTGGAAGATGTAATTGCATTTCAGCCTTGTTTATGTGTGAATCTAAAGAATACTGATAATCTGCCACGTGAAAAAGTTCTGTTCTTCTGCTAACAGGCAATCCTTCTTGTTACTAACAGGTCTTTCTATTAAGTAAACAGTTAAGGCCTAATTGGAGCTTTTATCTGTACCATGTCGCACTAACTGATCAACCATTGCTAGCAGTCATATAAATGTCGTTTTAAGTACCTCAATTGTTCAGATAGAAGTGCTACAAAGAAAGAGGGAGAACCTCAGCTGCAATTTTTCCTAATAACAAATAAAAAGCAGAGCTCTATGAAAACCTGCTCAATCAGGTTAAGTTAACAATATTATTCCACTAACCTCCATGCATATCATTTGCACGAGCAGCTCTAGTTTTTGTCCGTGGTCTACTTACTCCAGGACATTTCTTTCTCTAATTAGGTTTTCCATTCTCTTGAAGATGGCAAGATTATCATTGCATGATTTTTACTCTCTTGTTTATCTGTCTCATAGGAAAGCTCTGAGACAAAATATTTCTGCTAAACTTGGTCTGTTACACTATGTGATCTCTGAGACCGACACAAGAAAAGCTCCTGTTCACTTCCATGAAACACAACAAAGCACCATTTAGATTCTTTTTCAGGCAATTTTTAGGCAAGTTAGTCTGGCTTTGACTTCTCTGACCCTCACTGCACACATCTCAAAGGAAAAGAGAAAGTATAACTTCACATGCAGAAGGCACTCGGCTCCTGCTTTCATTAGGAACAGGGCAGAGAGACCCATCCCAATCCACGGTAGGAAACAAGAATCACAGAACTTTGCAAAATTACAAGCTAATATTTTACTCGTGCCTCAAGGCCTCGACTTTCTTGCAATATGGATTTTACATCTGTCTCCACCGACTCTGTGGAGCTTGTAGAGCTCTTTAAGAGTAAGCAGGATCCGATGTAGGGACGTCTATTGACATTAAGGTGCAGGATGCAGCTGGTGAGCAGACCAGCTTGCGAGGGGAAAGGGTTTTTACTTGGCTTACCATGCAAAGAACATTCCTTTGTGCTCCGAGCATATATAGAATGTAAAAGGGACCCTTCGACAGTAGGTTTTCAACAGGGGTGTCTAGCATGGCCTTGAGGGAAAGGCACGACCCAAATAAAAGGACTTGGTATGTGTTGGGCTTGGGGTCGAGTCTGGGGTAAGAGGAGCACAAGAGCTCACTGGATGCTGCTGCAGATCACTGTGTGACATTCTGTTTTGCCCGTCCTTCCTTTAGTGTGCCTGCACTTGGTGTTTCCAGGTTTGCTCTCCCTGCTGGCTATTTATTGCAAACCCTCAGAATTCCACTTTCCCCACCTCTGTCCGGTAGGGTATACCCTCCATCTACCATAGCTGGGATTTGGATGAAGCGTTTTGGTTCAAATCCTGCTTACAGGTGGTTATTCCCATCAGGGCTGCTCAGATTTATCCTACAGAAGGGAGTTCCAGAGGGTACAAGCGATGCACCTCCTCGCTTCTGTCCATGTGGGAGCAAACAATATTAAAAAAGCAGATCTTGGGCTAGTCTAAGTTAGCTAACACAGCCTTTGGTTGGCTCTGAGCTGGAGGAGGAGATGGGAGCTTGGAATTGTTCTTTCCCTTGGCATAGACCTCATGTTTGCTGCATCCCCAGCCCAGCGATATTGGCGGCGCGTTGGGCTGAGCGAAGGGAGATGTGGAGAGGCCGCAGCTTCGTGGTGTGTTTGGCCTGGCTGGGGGTGTAGCTGTGTGTCCCAGACAGCAATCCTGATTTGTGCTTCTTTTTTCTTCAGATAAACATATAAACTTGGACTTTTCTTCTGCCACCAAAACTCTGTTTCAATACCAATATTGAAAGGCAATAGTCATTCAGATTTATTAACCTGCAGTGTAAATATGTGAAAATGTTCTTGTGACTTTTGGGGGGTAAATGTGACTCTGGAGAACCATGGTTTCTGCTGGTTTCTGTTTGGGGAAGTTTGTAGAGCGATGCTGGTGAAGGAGAGCTCTTGCTTGCTTTGTATTTGATGGACAATAGCGATGGGTCTAACTGGTCCAAAGCTGCATATACCTGGCTGGGAAGGTTACAAAACAGTGAATATCTGTGTGGTTGGTGTTTCCATGACAGCTGCCACTGACCCATTGGCGTTTGTTTTGCATGAGTTACTCAATGTGGCAGCAATCAGTGCTGCCATGGCACGACCTAAGGCTCCATCTTCGGGTGCACAAAAATCACTCTGTGCGTCCCACCTGGCCGGGACAGCAGCAGCCACATGGGCTCAAGCATCCTTGTCCCCACTGTGGCCTTTCTGCAAGGCTGTTCTGCACAGAGGCCTGCCAAAAAAAAAAAAAAAAAGGGGGGGGGGGTCAAAAAAAAGTTTCAATATTCTCATCAGAAAAGGAACCAGGTCCAATGGTCTTTTGCTCAGTAGAACTGAATAATAAAATTGCTTGAATGTACATATGCACACACAAACTCGTTGATTCTCCCTTCTTTTCCATTCCTGTTTCATTAAGGAGATTTTTTTTTTCTTTTACAATTTTGTTATAGATTAGGAGGTATTGGGTTTCGGCGAGGTTGCTTTACACTCCTGTGAGCGACACCGCGCTCCCTTGTTTGGAGTCGCTTTATGAAACTTTTGTGCCTGCTGCTGAACTCCTGCCCCTAGGGCTGGGGCAGACCCTTCTTCCTGCAATTAGTATTCATGGTTAGCTGAGCAGAACTTATACAACAAATCTTTTTACTTTGAAGGTTATGTTACACGGTTTCAAAGTGGCCAGAGGAAAGATTCCTATATGAAGAAGATATCTGGCACTATCCATTGTCTTATTGTATATTTAATGCTTGTGTTTCAGGTAGGATTATTTTGCTGCTAATTCAGTGCTTTCTAATTTAGCACGTAATAAAACCAGACAGCAATTTAAAATTGTGAATTGCCCTAACTTTGAAATCTATTTCTTAAATTTGGGAGGAGGAATTCTGTTTCTTCGGAAAATTTGCACACCGTTCTTACATTTTTTGCAAATATCACACAGACATTTTTAGAGTGTTTTGGCATATTTGATCTTCACTGAGAAGATGACAATTACTGTAGGTTTTCATTAGTAGAACTCAAAGAGCTTTAAAAAAAGATAAAGGTGGTGGCATTTTTCCTAGGTTAGAAGCTGCGGTAGGAAATGACCTTCCTCCTGGCAGAGCCAGAAATATGCCCAGGACTCCTAAGTCACAACAGCCCCAGGGTTTATATCCCTTATCCCACAAGGTAGAGTCATGTCTGCAGGTAGAAGAAACATTAAGTGTTGTTGGGGACCTTTTTGGCTTATCCCATGCCTTGAAAAGAAAATTGAAAATGTTTTACGTGTTCTTTAGGTAAGAATGTCCCTGCTAATGGGGGTAACATCAGGTTAGATACACTAAAGCTATAGAAACTTGCTAACTGTGGCTGGCATGTCTGTAGTTAAAGACTTTATTCCATATTTTCTCTTGATCATATTCAAATGATATCTGCTGTCATACTCATTTTCATTTAAAGTGATATGCATAAAGTCAGTTGTGAAGAGCACTCCTCACCCCCCCAAAAAAAAAGCAGCTTGGGAAGAAGGATGAGCACTCTGAATAATGAAAGCAGGGATAACATCTTCCCAAATTCTTTCTTTGCTAAAAAATATCTTCAAATCAAAACCTTTGCTGGAGTAAAAGAGTGCAAAAATGCAGTTGTTATTGGTGCCTCCCTCCACAGAAGCCCTTGGGCAAAGATTTGCTTAGAAGCTGAACTTGAATTTTAGATCCAATACTAAAAGGCATTGATTTTTCTTCTTTCGTATATTTGTTTTCCCTTATTAGTCCAAGTTTTATTGGTAGCAATTTATCTGTAAGGCTCTATAGACTGTAGTGTTTCTGCCTGATGCTTAGGATCAAACCCAACGAGCTACGGCCTAGAGCAGCATGAACACCCTTTGCCACGGGCTTCTTGGGGGTTTTCTGCTGTGTTTTCCATGCAGGTAGGTTGCATGTTGCCTGGTGAACATCCTGTGATGCAACGTTCATCCCTGGCGCTATATGAAATATCGGGGAAGTGGTAATGGATGGTAACAAATGCTCATCCTAGACACAACTGCTGCAATTGAGGCAGAACCGCAGATGTGTGCAAAACTCTGTGTTCTTTGCAGCAAAATCTCGAGATTCCAGAATACTTGCTGCTAAATAAAGTGTTGCTGTGATACCACTAACCTTGGGGTCCAGCATATTGCTCACCAGTTGTTCACCTCCCAATCTAGAAATCATTGCCTTTCCAGAACATTGCTTTTATTACAGGATCTAATCCTGAGCTGCTTATTTGAGCAACACTTGAAATCGACACTTATGGATTTGCCCTAAAAAAATCTTCTTTGGGCTGAAGAGTAATAACGATCGCCTCTTGATTGCAGTCACTGGATTTGGGGAAGGATCTTTAAATGTAAAGCAGTTTTTGATGCCATTTTGGAATTGATATGGGGAATGGGTTATTTTAATGGGTCAAAATAGGGTGGTTTATTTAGGTTGTGGCCTGCTGCTTTACAAATGGCCCTGTGAAAAAATTGTTCTGTTTACAGGTAGTCTTTAAACACAGGGTTATTGTATTAGCTTGTATGGTAAAGACAAAAATATGGTTTATCTTGACAGTTTTGAATGGATAGACATGAGTTCACTGCGGCCGAAATCTAAGTGGATCATAGGTGATCACTTTTTCTAACGGAAATCATTTAACATCAGTAATTTTCCTCTGTTGCTAATGCCATTAGTTATTTCAGAGGTAAAAAAAAAAAAGTATGTTTTACTTTTTTTATTATTTTACTGGGTACCCATAGCTTAACTTAATGATTTGTATAAGTGATAGTAATTGCTGAAACTACAGTTGAGTATTATTAGCTATAAAATGAACACGGTTATATGTCCAACACAACTGGCAAGGAACAGAAATGCAGTTGTATCCAAGAGAAAATAATTACAGCAATAATCAGTGTAATTCATGATAATGGCTGAATTGAATTTCACACCATAGCTCCAAGCACTTACATTTAATGAATGTAGTTTGTGCTTGTTTACTAAAAAGGTTTTTAGCAGAAAATCGATAATGTAACTTCAGTGTTTCTAATT
>NW_010579284.1:0-32125 GCF_000705375.1 Tinamus guttatus | reverse complement strand
GGTATGTAAGTGCAGCAAATGTTGTTACTTTAATTAGACTACCTGTACATTAGTGGTATAGTTCCTCAATATTTATTTATTACTGCATATTGATTAAAATTGGTTTGTATTCCCTTTTTAAGACTGGTTAATGTAATGAACATTGAAACTTTTTAGTAAGCCC
The DNA here is from genome assembly GCF_000705375.1 of Tinamus guttatus. Next base: position 31,962 of record NW_010579284.1, on the reverse strand, counting down.
TGGCTGTGACTAAGCATATCACTTTATAACGGGGCTGTCCTCATGAAGAGGTGTTTTCACCTTAGAAGCATCATGATGAGAGCAAGGTAATATAGTCTGGGCTAAATAGTGATTTCTACATGAGGAAGAGGAAAGAGTTGTTGGTATTTTACCTGGAATAGCACAATAAAATGACGGGCAGTTGGTGGTGTATTTGTTTGATTGGTCCTAGTGTGTTTGTGTGCTTTATCTGACCTGAGGGTTCTCCCCAGCAGGGAAAACTGAAACAGTGAGGAAGGTTTTTGAAGGGGTAAGGAAGCTGAGGAATGTGGAATGGAAATAAAGGAATACATCATCCATCTGTATTGCTGTAGCTCAGGACTCAGCCCTCTGAACCATCTCCACGTCCACAGCAATACTGATAGCTGCAGCACGCAAAATAACAACTTAAATGTTTTGGGGACTCTATCAAAACTTTTTGGTAGACTCATGGATCACCTGTTTATGGATTTAGTGCTGCTGTGGATGGCCTCCATCGCCTTATATATGCCAGGATTGGGAATGTCTTCCTTTCCAGTTTTTGCCTTTGGCCTGTTACTGCTCTTGGTGCTTCACATTGGTATTTAGGAACCAGTGCTGAGCAGCAGGTGTGGACTCAAAGTCCAGGTCTGCGTTTCTTAGCCTTAACTACAGACTAAAGCAGGTTTGCTCCAGGACGCTGAGGTTATCGAGAAATACAGCTCTTAAAAAAGTAACTGTAAATACTGCCATAGCCTAGTATAGAAATAAAAATCTCAGGCCTACTTTTACTGAAGTCAACAGTCAATGCCCATCTGTTTTGCCTGGTATAGCATAGTGAGTGGTGTGGTAGGAGTAAAGGCAGAGCATTTAGCAAATAGCAAGTGGAGCCTCCAGAAAGTGTTTTGTTTTTTTTTCTGGCCTTCAGCTGCATACAAATAGAAATACATTTAATTCCTGCATTCTTCCCACTTTTTTTCTGGCATTCAGCTGCATACAAATAGAAATGCATTTAATTCCTGCATTCTTCCCGGGCTCTTGGAGACATAAGCCAAGCGCTGCCTCTCTAAGGGAGAGGGGAAGGACGGTGAACCCCTTGGGATCTTTCTCATACAATTAACTGAACCACCTTTCTAGTCTGCAGGAGAGTCTTCCACATTTTTAAAAATTACATAGAGTAGTACTCTGTGCCAGTAGAGTTGGTTTCTCCTAGACTGTTTTGCAGTAACTCACATCAACAAGAGGAAGGTCATTAAGTCTTACGAAACTGAAGCTGATAATACCGTCAGGAGGAACGTTATTCCTTGATCAAGAGCAATAATACAGAAACCAAATTTAAAATGTAGTAGGAAATTAAGAGTGATTCACCAGGAAAATAATAAGACACAGAAAAAGCTTTAAAAAATAAACCCAGATCACTCAAGATGTGTGCTCTGCTTTTCTGCGACTACCTGCCCTCGCTGCTAGAACCAGCACTGCATTTTCTGCTGGGTTCAGTAAGGCATTTTACTCTACAAAAACAACTAGCTCCTTTCCAGCCAATGATTACTTGTAATTATGCTTTCCCCTGCTATTATTCTAATAGACTGTCATGCTGCACAGAGGAGGCGTTTGGAGGCTGCTTTTATGGATGGACTGTTGGAACACTTAATATAGCTCTATTTTTGAATTATCAGGTTCTATCCTTTTGAAGTCTGTGTTAGTGGAACTCCTATTTATGAAATGTGCTGTGCTTAAAGGTTTGCTATTGATGAAGAGGTCCAACAGAGGCCTTTATCGTAAGTACTGTAGCATTCTCCCTGAGAAATAAATAGCCCTGCTAAAAGGTATGTTGTGTACCAAGGTTGCAAATTATCAGCCAAGCACCTTATAACTGTATACTTCAAAAATACCTTTCTGCTTTTTGTTTGTTCTCTTTTTCCACAACATGAGCGGTGTTTTTAAAAACGCATAAGGACCAATCCCAATCTCTTATGCTCCTTAATTGGACAGCATGTTCTCAAGCAAGACTGTAACTCTTTAATATACATATATATCTTCGCAGAGGAAATGTTTACAGGCATGTCATTCCGTGCATTAAGTACTGCCAGTTTTGAGGGGATTTTCAGCTCTCATTCGGTGAGTAATTTGAATCACTGATTTACTGCAGAATTCCATCACTGTGGCAGCTGCACTGAAGCCTCCAAAGCTGGAACTCAGCACTGACTAGGTAATTATTTAGGAAATGCTAATGCAGACAATTTAGTGCATGCAGAATAAAAGAAAATAAATCGGGTATCTTCACAGGCTTGAAATATTCCCTGGATAGGGGGATCTTTGCAGGTTTGCCTCCCTTTCGTGTCGAAATGGCGCGGAGCTCGGTCACATGAGGTACTGAGCGCTCTCCCCCGCTTCTGATATCAGTCCCCAAACCCTGTCTTTGATTCTGTTATTAATCACTGCTCTGTACCTTACGTTCTTTGGACATAAAGCCGAAGCATCCACGTGATACCTCAGCCCTGACACATGGGGATTTTTCTGTTTGCCATTAAAATGTATCCCTTTTTTTTAGGACCAGGAAATAAATCGGAAGAAATCTATGTTGCTAAATTTGATTGGAAAAATTATAAATAAATTCCTACTTTGTCACTATTTGCTTGTTTATTCTGATGACATATTTGCCTAAAGAGACATCCTGGTCTTCCTGAGGTCCATGAGCTGCTTTTCCCTTGGAGTCAAAGCCAGGGGCTGCTGCCTCTGTGGGAGCTCCTGCACCCAGCCATGGCCTTCCCCTCCGAAGGGCTTTTTTTTAGGCTTCCTCTGGAAATGTGGGGTGTCCGGGCAGCTCCCACATCCCAGGGCTGGAATGAGGCTGCGCAGGACCGGGCAGAGCTGCTCCCGAAACCGCGGACTGCGGGGGCAAGAAGAACAGCAGGACGAGGGATGCACCAAAATGCAACTACAAGTGCACGGGGCTTGCATTTAATACAACAAATAAGGCAAGTCATTGCTCTAAAGTGTTTATCCGGTGGTTTCCATTTGGAACCTTAATGCATCAGAACCTTGACTTTGTTCTCCCTAATTCATCTTTACTGATATATTTTACTCTTAGTGATAGCTTCCCCCTTAAGCCTGTCTATTTGCTAGTAGATTTGACAGATGACAGCTACTCTTTGGGATGCTAGATGGCATTTGTACGGCTATGATGCCAGGAGCACTCTAAGCGCTGGTGTTGCATATTTATTGATCTCCATATTCCCAATAATCTGATGCACGTCACATTTGACAACATTATGTGGAGAGGTCAGCTGTATGGGGCTAATGAAACTGTTTCAAAGATGGATGTTGTTTTCCACAACATTAACCTTGCAAATAGCTGTCACTAGTGCATTTCACCATGGGGCCTGGCGTTTGAGAACCTCCCTTTTTTTTATTGTTAATGTTAACATTAAACAAAACCTGGAGCCATTAAATCTCAGTATTTATATACGATAGAAAACATGGACGACACGGCATCATTCCAAATGAAAATCTTATTAACAACATGCGGTGCTTGTGGCAAAGTCCTGAACAATCTGAAAATTGGTTTGGCTGTCTGAAATGTTTGACAGATTAGCCAGGGATGATGTAAAAGCACTGAATAGGGAACAGCTGAATTCTAAGGATTAAAGCAGCAAATAGAAAACCCTGATGTAATCAGAAAATGCATAGCACTTTCAAATTTTACTGCAATATTACTATTCTCACCCAGAGCTTATTACATCCAGGGCAATATAAGATTTAGATTACCCTTTTATTTTAAAATTATTTCACTAGCATGTAAAATGTCACAAGGAAGCACTGAATTTCTAAAGGAGTCCCTTGAAGTTCCATTTCTTTAAAAAATACTGCTGGGATGATTTAAATATTTAATTGTAGGATTTCTGCTGTCGTGCTAAGGCACTTCCAAACAGCGGTCTAAGGGCGATAAAAATAATCCTAGGAGGCCCCTTTTCCACATTACAATGTTTTTGAACAGTTGTAGTAGCTCTTTTTTGATGTCACACTGCATCTTTTGTAATGTAAATTTTGCACATACTTACAGAACACAAACCCAAATATGATTTTGATAGGCAAGCAATTTAGGAAATGCTTATGTTGGCCATCTGAGCTGTGGCATGCCACATATTTTTACAGCCTCTATTGGGACTTTGGTGCTTTTTAAGTGAACAAGGGGAAAAAAAAAACAAAAGCCAAAACAACAACAAGAAGCAACCCGCATCCTGGCCTGGAAATCCATGATTGCATTTTGATATTTTAAGGTCACTCACTAAATGTTAAGGCACTCTCTAAATGTTGATGGCAGGCTCCTTCATGGAGGGTTAGAGTCTGATGCAAGTAAGTGTAGAACGAATGTGGCCTCACAAGGTCTGTAAGGTGACGTGAGCCCGAGTGGTTGCACTGTCTCTGTGGAATAGAAGCTGTGGAGATGGCTTTTCAGCAGTGTGCAATAGTCATGACCTGAATTGGCCATAATCAAGTCACCAGCCTCCATCCCAAGCGCTGCTCCTAGGTGAGACCTGCCACTTCAAGGGGCAGTGGTTGGTGTTGGGACCTTGAGTTGCTCATGGTGCTGGCAGGGAATCTCTCTGTCGGACTCCATGAGCTTTGGATCATGCTCCCAAACAAACACTCCTCATTCAAGTGTAAAATAAAAGGTCTGTTGAGATGGAAAACACCCAAGGGAATGCTTTAAAAAACCTACGTGGGGTGAGCTTCACATAACTTGTGTGTAGTTTCACCTTCCAGAAGTTGTATCTATAAGAGCTATCCATGGAAACTCGTCCCCAAGCTCCATATCCAGAGCATCTCACCTCTCCATAGGGAGCATGGGGACCTCAGGAGGGCATCTCGCTCATTAGGATGGGAGCAGTTTCCTTCTGGAATCCTGACTATAGATCTAGCCCAGCTAATGGAGATACCCAATTTTGAGGCAGTCAAAGCTGATGAGATGGGCAGCCACCCTCGTAAGCCACACGAATGTCTGTTACTATAGCAACATCCAGACAACATGGTCCTCGGGCTAGTTTTGAGACTTTTGTTAAGATATGGTCAAAATTTTTTTTTCTTTGTGTTTTGTATTTACTTTATAGCACAGTAGAGGTTGCTCCCATATGCAATTTGCTTCTTATGAGTTCATTAGGAATGCAAATATTCACAAGTCATTAAAAGGAGGTCTCTAACCTCAGTTTGTGGCAGTTTCTTCGGTGTCTGCATTATTTATTTAGTGCCTTAGTGCAGGGTCATGCAGAGTTTCTCCAGAAGTGGATCCTCATGCTGAGAGAAGGTTGTAAGGGGAGGGAAAACAGCTGATTTGCGTTTACGGTGTCACTTAGTAATGGGTGCCACTGTGAATGGGAAAAACACCCCCATGTAATAACTCTCAAGATGTAAAATCTCATTATCATATGACTAAGCTCACATGCTATAAAATACTGACTGCTCACCAAAAATGAGTCAACAGAAACAACAAAACAGTTTTATTCTAAAAGCTAATGAACTATTTTTTTATTATTTGTCTTTTGGGTTTAGAGTCTCTGGATCTCATTTTCAAACTCCTCTCAGAATCCAGAAGAGCTACTTTATTTTTTCAGGACAAGAGGGAAGGTCAGCAGAGCCTCTCTGGACACAAAGGCCCCCAGAGCTGAAGCTTTCACATTTCACATGATTATGGCACAAAGAGCTTGTGCACTGTCAGCAATGTCTTAGGGTCTTTTTCTTTCCATACTAGAATTAATATAATGTTTTTAAAGATGTTAATGTACAGGAGACAGGTCTCCTCACCATAGAAATATATGCCTGATTATTCTATATATTGTTTATTATTGTTTTAAATTTATTCCTAAGACTTTTGTTGAATATTTTGTGTTCATAGGCTGCTTATAAAGATTCCCATCCTTTTGTCACTGATGCTTGTGTACTTAGAGGTGCAATATTATCACAGTGAAGAAACTGTCCCACATTCCCTGTCTATCCTGGGACTGGGAACAAGGACCACATTTTTATTTCCAGGGTTTTTCATTATTACCTGATTTTTTGTTTGTTTGTTTTGTTTTGTTTTTTGTTTGTTTGTTTTTGGTCTTTTTCTGTGAAACAGAAATTCTGCAATGAGTAGCTGGAGCCTGGATGTCCCCTGTGCACAAGCCCATGCATTTAGGGCAGGCTGGCTCTGCAGGGAATTGCACATTCAGATACGACATAGCCCGGATTGCTGCTCGAATCCCTGCATTGAAGGACCAGGTTTCCACTTTCGGATGGGTCTGCTGTCCTTGGCTGCTGTCTAGAGCAAGGCTGAGAGTTGTGTCTCTGTATCTGTAATAAGATGCTGCAATACTCCACCACTAAACGCTTAAAGACTGAGAAATTGGTACCCAACCTTAATATCACTAATGCCTTCAAAATAATGCTTAAGTGGGACTTCAGGGGTTGTGTAAGACTAGTTCTAGACCTCCAGATAGAATAAAATTTAATCCTTAGGGAACCTCATCTGCGCCGCAGAACTGCAAAGTGCCGTGCACTCTCCCCTGATTGCCCAGTAACTTGCCAAAATGAGCCTGGATAAACCCCTGGAGAACCTCAGAGCTCTGTGTTTGACCACGCAGAGCTTTAAGGAGAGCGGCAGGCAAAAGAGCGGTCCCAGGACCTGGGGCTTGGATCTGAAATTGGGGAAATTTCTTGGAAGAATCGCCCATTGGCTGGGGGGAGAGGAAATGCTGCTGGTGCCTGGACTGCAGGGTTTGTGACAGGCGTTAGTCTCTTAATCTGTGAAATGCTCTTAATAGTCGTATTCATTAATTCTTAAATGAATCTGAATGCCTGTTAGGACTTTTTTTCATCAGGAAAAAAGAGGTTTTATGGAGTCAATAGGTGTATATTCTTGTATGGCATCAACAGAAATTCCTGCAGAATTTCAGTATTTTTAAATGGAAAAGCATTATTCTTGCAATGTATCAGAATGTCAGATAGCATATTATTTTGTGAGCTTTTTCGCTAGATTATTTTTAGCCTATTTATGTGAATAGATGAGGCTTATTTTTCAAGGGTGGTGTGGGACAAGGAGATGCCAGTGTCCTGGGGCACGTGTCAGGACAGCTTGCCTTGTTGAGACTCTGCGGATGTAAGAACAAAAGTCATTAATGTGCACGAACCCCAATTTCCTTTGTTCTACTGCCAAGAACCAGCATGTTATTTCCCCAGCATTTTGTAACTCAATAGCAACAGCTGAATTTAATATGCCATGCTGCAGTATGACATTGCATTGCAACTAGAGAGTAGTTGTAATGTTGTTATTTTAACATGCAGCTGCTCCCGTGCCGATCCATGGAAGTGCTGCACGGGATTCAGCGAGGGCAGGATTTCGGCTGGTGAAATCCCTGAGCATCCTCTCCTGCTGGGTGAGAATTCTGGATTAATGGGTACGGATGGGCCGCAATGCTCAGGGCCACGGCCGAGAGCGGCTCCGGTAAAGCAGGACGGGGCATCCTAAGCGCCTGCCTCTGGAAACAGGAATGCAAAACACTGGTGCTTTATTGGGTTGGGATTTTCAGTATCGCTGGCTGTTTATAGCCAGCGATGGCATCAAACTGGTTCTTAAATGCAGGTTAAAGGCCTTGACGAAATACAGAACACCTCAGAAAGGCAACCTAAATTTTTGCCATTTTCAACTTTGCACGGCCGCTGTGCCCGCGCGGCCACCCAGGTTAATGAGCTGCGATTTTAAATAGCAGTTGAAGAAGTCGGCTATAAATATAAAGCAGGTTGCTTTTGCCTTCCTGTTGCTTTCCCGGGCTTCTGAAGGCCTTCCGCTGATGGAGAGCTTTTAATTTCACATTTTGGCCCCCACCGCAGGTGATAAACAAAGGTTTCCCATTGCCGTGACTCGGGTCAGCGCCGCAGCCCCGGCGTCAATCCCGCCGCCTGTAATTACACACAAAAGGTTACCGGGATCCACAGCTAATTTGCAGCCTGTGTTTAGCAGAATTTAATAGCAGGTATTACTGGTGCAGCAGTAATTAAGGACCTTTGTCAATAAGACGGAATAGATGGCCACACTTTGTTGTAATCAGTGGACTCTTGAGAACCCAGAGGAGTGAAAAGCAGTGAGAGGAGCAATCCATTTTGCGAATAACATGGCTGTCCTTTCACCCCCCAGTTCCTCCCCCCTCCCGAAACTGGCAATGGAATAATAATTCCCCAGGCAATGAAAGTACAGGAATAAAAGTACTTACCCTCCTGCCTGTGATTTTTTTTTTTTTTTTTTTTACTTTTTATTTACTCTACTGTGCTTTTTATTTGCTTCGGGCTGCATTTGATGAAGTATTGTTTAAACAGCACCAAGCAAAATGGATATAGGGAGATGGAAAATAGAAAGAAGAGGAATTTTAACCAGGTGGATATATGCATTTGCCTTTAAGGTGGAAGGCGTTCGGTTTATCAATTATTTCCTTTGGATTTTTTTTTTTTAAAGAGAAAAAAAAGAGGAAGAAATGACAAAAACAAGTGGCTCGGTGAAGAGTTGGAGAGAGCCACTCAGAGCCGTCTCCGCGCAGAGGCGTGCGGCTGTAAATGGGTGGCAAACAAGGAGCGCAAAGGGAGCTTGGCACAGCGTTGCAACCCCTGGGTTTTCTTTTCTTTCTTTCTTATTTGCTTTCCCTCTCCCCCTTCATCCCTAATGCACCTGTGAATGGCCTGGCACGAGACGGAGCGAGCCGGGGAGCGCGCGGGATCCGGCATCCGCGCGTTGCCGGCGCGGGCGACGGGCGGGAGGCAGCGGGAGCCGGGGCGGCCGTGGCACAATTCAGAGAGGGCTCTAAGGTGTGCGCTCCTCTCGGTAATTGGTGAAGAAGCTGCATTTCACTCACTGATTTCCTGCCTTTTTACAGGTTTTAACAAGCATGATGCTTTTAATAGCGGTTTGAGTACTGGCTCTTTATGAAGGCTCTCTTTTTTTAAAGCAGCTTTAACTATACCCTTTCTGTCAGTAATGTCTGAAAAACTTCTACCTTTAATCATTCCTGGATCAGGCAGCAAACAAGCAGCTCCTTTTCCTTTTTCAATTACATGCTGGATATTCAGCACACATATAAAAAAAGAGAAAGAAAGAAAAAAGAAGCATCTTGAACCTATCATGTATTAAATGCAGCTCTTTGCTGCCGCATTAAAATAACACCAAGGATCTGCCTTCAGCCAACAAAAGGCAGAAATGTAAAGTTAAAGCTGCAGTCCTCCTTTTTATCTGCTCCATTGTGGCAAGGCATTGTAACACTCTTAAAACAGTAGAGGTTTTTCTATACCTAACAGGCTGTGATACTTATCTAAGAGATCCTGGGTTTGCTGAGAGCTGCAGCAAATCTTTTACAGCAGGTTATGGATGGGCTCTGTCCGGTGCTGCATTTATTTTTATTTATTTTCACAATGCAAATTCAGAAAGCGAATGTAACAGCAAGCTGTTTGTCCACCTAAGATTGTTTTATTGGATATGGAAGTCCACATCTTGATGAGGTCACTCACACAGGAAGACAAGCTGAGTGGTCATTAGTAGTCAGAAGCCTGCAGAACCAAAAACAATATTACCTCAAGGGAACACCAAGCTTGAACTAGCAGGGAGCTGGAGATCAGAGCAGTAGGAATCAGGAGAGCCATGAGGGAACGCCAGGAAATACCCTCTCAGGCTTTGGCCATTGCTACCATCTTTTTATGGGCTTTAGGCAACTTAAATCTGCACAAGGAACAGATAGTTAATGGAGTCTTCTGGTCTTCTCTCTTCCTTACTTGTAGAAAACAATGCTTGGCACATGCAAAGATATATCCACTAGCTCCAATGGAAAGCCTGATCTGAAAGCAAGAGGTAAGACTGGATTGATCTCATAGCACTGAAGTTCATTCCACAGCCTTGGTGTCTAGTGCTCACAGCCCTGGCTGTCACAAATGGCATGACTTAGGGGAATACAACTTTTTGGGTGGTCCATAGGCCAGAGTTCCCTGTCCTGCTCATTTCTTTGTGGATTTAGATGGACTCTCTGAATTACTAGAAAACTGGGAACTGATTTGCATTGATTTAATCTTCTGCCCTGGATGCAGTTCACTGTGATCATTCATTATCTACTGGATGCTCCTGAAAAACTCAGTGGATACTTACAGCCCGCTGCTTAGGTAAAGAGGCAGTCTGTGTCCTGGCCTCCTTCCCATTTAAATACGGCAGGGATGAGGACTGCTTTGACCTTGTGTTGGTTTTGAATATTCTAGTGTTTCCATGCAGTTCTCCAAGTAGATCGGTCCTCAATGGTGTCAACTGAACTGAGCTAAAAAGATGGTTTAGTGCCTTGGTTTCAGCTAAGGGCCGGGAAAAGTAAAAAATGGTATTTTAAGTAAGAAACAGTAAAAGTAAGAAACAGTATAATGGAAGAGATCGAAGAATAGATTCAGAGTTTCTTATATTGATGTTAATAGGTCTCCCTGAATAAGTGAGCTGGCACCAGACTATCAGGAGCAGTTCATAATTTTGTGCAGGGAAGATTAATGCTAATTTCACGGAAAGTCTGTGACAGTGCTAGTAATTGCATTCAGTATTTCTGAGTTAGTAGTAAAGTACCTTAGTTCATACTTATTTTTTCCCAACAGAAGACCACCAAACCATGGAAAATAAAGGTTAATTGTGGAGTGTGTCAGAGAAGATTTACACATGTTAGAGAAAGGGAGGAATGACGGACAAGCCTTTGATGGATGTGGTTTACAGCAAAATGCTATAATCTTTTATATAAAGAAGTGCATGCTTGATTGAGTGCAAGTGGAATCTAAATAGAAACTCTTAGAAAGTCAAGTTTTAGTGACAATGATACCAAAGTGGAGAATCACTTACAGTTTCCCTGCCTGCTAGATGCTAGTTTAATCTGCAGTAGGTAAAAATTAAGAGATAGTGTCAATAGAGAAGAATGTTGTTGCAGGATAATGGCCTCCTGCTGCTACCCAAACATCCAAGGCTAATCTTAGACATTTATTTTCTAAGCAGGAGACATCAGTCTGAAAAGGATATTTGGCATTACTTTGAAGCGCAGACAATGTGCACAGATATAAGATATTGTAATAATGAATTAGGGTGCATGAACTAATTTTGTGTTATTGGGGATTCTCAGGCATTCTAGGATGATGACTGTGATGAGACTGAAAAGCAAAGCTTATTTCCCGTCTTGAGATTTTTCCACTTAGAGCTAATGGAATTTGGTGCTCATAAATGGAAGACTAAGGGCAGAATATAGCCAGATGTATCCGTATCTGATCAGAAGGGTGCAGTAAACCTGATTTGGCTAGGACTGCTCTCCTGAAACTTTGTCAGTAAGAGCTGGAAGGCAAAAGATAAATGCAAAAGTCTGAGGTTCAGAGGTTAGTTATTTTACTTAAGGGAAAATGTATCTCCTGCAAGAACAGTTGAGAGTTAGTGTTCGATAGGTCACACTCTTTAACCTTCCCTCCGTGCTATTTGGCCATTTGATATCCAAGCCATTTCCCTAAAAATGCACGGCAAGATAGACACAATTTCTGCAGCTACGAAACTGAAAGATATAAATATGACAGAAGAAAGAGCAATCTATGTTTAATGAACTTGCTTGAGAAATGTTCATTTCAAGGGAAAGTAGATGATAGTCTCTGAAAAAAAAAGTCCGATTTTACCCCTCTTTCTATTGGTTCCACTGAGCATCTCTGCCGTTGTTCCTGCCCACCTGCTACATCCTGGTCATGAGTCCATTGCTGAAGTCCAGCTGTACTGAAAGCTGAAGGCTTGACTGAATGCATAGAACTCTCTAGGTTGTAGGAACTCTCTCGTCCTTGGCTTTCCAAGGCGTTGGAAGCCTGTTTGAACTCTCTGCTGGATGAAGCTCAAGGCAGTCCACATTGCACCTGTCTGAGGCTGATGCACATGATGCACCTGAACATATGCACATCCTAAACAGATTTCAGCGTTGAGATAATTCAAAATGTTAAGACTTCTGTTCATCAAATGAAGTCAGTGTTGCTCCTCTTGGCTCCCCAGTGAGGTGGCAAGCAGCCCCTCCTAGTCCCAGCTTCTGGTATTCACAGAGACACGAGGGCTCAACTTCATTATAGTCTGCTCTAACAAAAACTGGTCAGCAAGTTTTCCTGCTATCCTTTCCCTCTTTCCAGTAGCTTCCTTTTTGATGGAGTCAAACCATGGAGTCTCTTTTTCCTAGGAATTAAAGCTTAACAGTGTGCTAAATTTAATACCTGCAAGGCACTATGTCAGCTCCAAATCCGTCCCTTTGTTATCATATTTGATTTTAAAAGGTGGTTATTATTGCCCAGGATCTTCCAGGTCCTCAAATTTTTTGGCTCAGGCAGTTGGGCATCTCACCTGGGTGAACTTTCCATGAAGACAAGCAGGGACAGTCCCAGCCCCACTGCCCAAATATCCCATTCTGGAAAAGCTCTGTGCTGGCTACTGCAGCCAAACTTCCTACCTAGCTCCTTTGCTTTTTCTTTCTTTTTCTTTTTTTTTTTTTTCCTGTCCTGCATTTTTAATATAAATAAAAAACTTGATCTCTGCCACTGGGAAACTGCGTCCCATTTTTTTTCCTAACAGAAAAATGGGAATAGGTTTCCTTTAACTAGTGGAAGGGTCTAGGCTCTAAAAAGGTTTCTATTATTGTGTGCCCGGGGTCCTTAGTTTTAGACATTTATCTTCTGGTGAACCAGTGGGGAACTAGAAAGGCAGTATTTTGCAACTCCTGGACCCTCAGCTCTAAAAAATGACTCAAAGCTGAAATTGAAGCAGGTGCATCATCTTCTTCATTGTGTCACTTTTAGCACAGACATTATACTTTATGGGCTTCAACTATCAAAATAGTTTGTGCAACGGACCCTAAAAATGGCAACGCATCAATCAATCAGTCAAGCTTTATTGCTTCAACTTTCTTTACGGCGGGCTTATAAGCCATATTCTAATGCCCAATAAGGAACACAACGGAATACAAATGTGTTGTAATGCAGGGCTCTTTCCCATGTATTTGCTTCGAAGCTGGCGGCTGCACTCGTAGGAATATCCCAGGGAATCCGTCACATTGAGCCGAATGCATCCCTGGTGGAATGGCATTGATTCTGGCCTGCCAGCCAGCTCGGAGGGATGGATTTGGGCCACACAGTAGCTTGCAGAAGCCCCCAGGGTGGCTTGCACATGCCACCCTGTAAAATAGGTGGCAACTCAGTGGTTAAAGAGAGTGAAAAATGAAGTAGTTTTATGGGGCAGAGGCTGTTCTTTCCTCTGGGCTGCACCACAACCATGGGGTCTTCAGTCATTAAATGGATTTTTTTACTTCTTGGGCTTGGATATTTTTACCTGGGTTTGTGATCCTAAATACTCTGTGTAGCTTAGGCATGAACATGGTTTGTGGTTATAAGTGTTAAAATGTTCTATATGGTGCTGGTTCTGTCCTCAGCGAGGACAATTCTATGGATGCTTGATACTGACACCAAAATAAATACAAATAAGGCGTATGTGTGGAAATAGGTCAGTTTCAGAAATTTAAACTTCTAACATGAGTGAGCAAGTGACCATCTCTGGATTATTATATGATTATTGCATGGAAAAATTGCAGCTTAGATGTCAGGATTTAATATAAATGGTTTGGTTTGGGATGGCATGGTTGTGCCAGATCCTTGTGTCCATGCAATGTACATCCCCGTGCGCATGCACAAATCATGTCTCTAAGCTATGCACTCAGATCTCAATAACTTTCTCTTACAGGCCAGTTCCTATTTGGTCAGAGGAGTAAGTTAGAAAAGGTGAATTAGTAAAAGCGCAGGTTAGGGTGAAAGAAAAAAGAATTTGGTTCCTAAATACAATCTTTTTCATTATGTGATGAATAGAATATAATATTTGATGTTTCGGATTCTTTTTAGGAGAACCAGAATTTTAGGTAATTTTGGAATTAAAAAAAATGTTTGTAAATAAGTAAATAGCATCTATTCTGCAAAACAGAATGTTTTATAATATTTGTCCCTTCTCCAAATACTCTTGTTGTTTATAGCAGCTCGTAGAGTTTATTAAAGTATTTGTAGTGGAAATCTCTAATTTGATATTTCTCTAGTGAGTTTAATGAGCCTGAAAAGTGACATTTAGAGCTAGTTTTCTCTTTGTGTTTGAAAAATGAAATACAAGTAGTTATCTGTTAAATGAGATAATTACATCGCTACTTTGCTAAAGGCACATATTAGTGATTTTTAGCTTGTTTCACTTAATTAAAGCTTTACAAAATGTAGAGTGCCAAACCGTTAATAGACCTGTTGGAACAGTTACTGAGGCTGTGAAATAAAACCAGTTGTTCTAAACAAGTCACAAAAAGAGATTGATGAAATGGCTGGCAGCTCAGACATAAATTTCAGCCTTGGCTGCATTAGAGCAAATGTAATAATAGCGGCAAGTAACCAATATTTTTAATTTTACTGATCTTTCAGCAATAATTATAGGGAACTTTTAATGTCTGTAATTAGAACGTTAGAGATAGGGTGACTTAGACCAGTGCCGCACTGTGAAGAATTGGATACTTACTATGATTGAAAATTAATCACTTTTCATTACCAGGAAGGGATGCGGTTATTATTTTGAATGGGCTGAGATATACCGTATTAATTATGGGCAAACAAATTAACGTATTTGAAGTTAGAGGCTTCGAGGCCTGTAGGCAAGTCTATGCCAGGAGAACTCCCACTGCCACGATATGTTCAATAGGGAAAACTGATGCGCATTTATCCCATGGGTCACTGTGGCTCAAACTCCAAAAAAACCTCCAATCTGAGGAACAGCGAATAAGCACAATTATGAAAATGCTTCCCTTCTGAGCCATTGCCCCAGTGGCTCTGTCATGGCTGAAGCAAAAAGGTAAAAGCAGAAGCTTTGGCTATTTCTGCTGTTCCCTGTGCACAGCTGCCCTGTCCGGGCTGTTCCCCCGCCTCCCTTGTCATCAGGCTGAGCAAGGATGTGGTTGCTCATGGCTGGGTGATTGATGTCAAATCTAGGAGCAACATTAAATTTGTCTGAAATGGACAAGGAAAAGCATTATTCACTGTAAAAATCTTGTCTAAAGTTCCCATCTAGCCAGTGCAGTTCCTAAATTACATTTGTATGAATTTTAAAATGGTTTTTTTAAATTTCTTGGCCCATGATTGTTCCCAAGGTCACAAAACCAGAAAGCTGGGATCTGAGCCTTGCTAAAGCTAAGGGTGAAAAATGTGCCTGTAATATATCTTCATATTTGCAAATGTATTTTATTGCTGTCCATATCCTGTGAGAAAAATCCAATGTTCTTAAAAGACAAGCACTGCTTGTTATATAGACACTTATTAATGTTTATTAGAAACTCATCTCACTAACGTCCATGGCTTTATTGGAAGTTCCTTAAGTAGCAAATCCAATTTCCTTTCTTATGCTTGTGCTTACTTAATTAGCATCAAAAATTGAATGAGGCAAAACAAAGTTTGATATTCATTTTAATAAGTTATACAAAGTTAGCATAATCTCATCGAGTGCATTCTTCATCGTTCCAGCTGCATGCACAAAGTGCCTTTGCAGCAGGTTAGGGGCTTTTTTTTTCCTTTTGCATCATATAGGGTAGATAACCTAGCAACTAATGAGAGAACCAGGAGAAGAAAGGAATGCATTTTAAAATAAGCCTTTTACAGTCAGCGTTTGGGGGATGTAAGGCTTCGTGCTGCATATTAGTGTGTGCTAGAAGGTAGCTGGGCATCCTTTGGTATGGGAAAAGGTCAGGACCTGATCCCAAGAGGAGCTGTGTCATGGAAAAACCTTCAAGGAGCCTTCAAGGAACCCTGATATGGGCTGTGATGTGTTTGTAGGAGCAGAAAGTGAGGGTTTTGTGCGTGTTGCATCCTGGCAGCCCTGCAGCAAGGACGCGTGCGCCAGCTCGGGACTGCCCCCGTCCTGGCGCTTCACTCCTATCAAAATATTTACCCGATCATGTGGTGTCTGTTGACCTTAGAACAAGTGTTAGCATATTGAAAAGTAATGATTAAAAAAAAATACTGTACTACAGCAAAGCTATTATAAGCTGTAGTGTTTTGTGCCATTACTGGGGAATATGGTATTGATTTTTTAATAAATTATGCCATAACCTACATTTTTGCCTTAGGTTAGCATTTAACACCATAAGCAGAAGTACAGTATTATACTGATATCAGAACAAGATTTACCCAACCACAGACTTAAGCACATGCTTTAAAAGCAAGATTGGAGTCTCGGGCATGATCCCCTGTTTTGCAATGATCTCCCCTCCTGCAGCTTCCAGCACAAGTGGGCAGGAGATGCTGACCCAGGGGAATCTGGCAGTCTAACCCTAAGTGTGTTTTGCTGCTCTGCTGCCTATTTTTCTGCCAGGTGTTGTAGGGTCTGAGAGCAAATTGTGCCTGTTCCTTAGCTGTAAGACAGCCTTGCTCCTGCAGTGCTGGATATCAGCAAGGGATGGCTCAAACAGAGGTTTTATGAAAGTGAAAGACAAAAGAAATCAAACTTCATAAGTGTTGTGAGTAGATGTTTTTATATTTGGAAGTTTCTTTCTGTGTGTCTTTATTTGTAGCTTTTACTTCTCTGATTTATTTTTCATTTAGAAAGGAAAAATTATTTTCATTTTTTTTTCCGTTTTGTCCTTTTCCAAGGAAGGAGAGTGCAATAAATAATAATAAAAAAAGACAAAGTTTTGCAACATTTTGTTAATGGTTAAATATGAATAACCATGTGAATCTGGAGCTGTATCACATGTATTTTGTTGGTAAATGGGCATTAAAAAAAAAGTCTTTGCTAGAAGGGCTTTCGCTCCAAGCTAAAAAGCAGCTGTCTGTATATATCAATATTCAACTTGGATAGAGAGGTAGGGACAGACCTCTCTGCTGGGCATGGAGACTTGCTCACTGCTGTGCTGTAATCTTTATTCCCAAGATTAATATTTCACAAGCTATTTTTGCATCCTGTTTTTCACCCACTTAGCATCAAACAGCAACTCTTTTACTCGTAATTTTATAGGAGTCCTAGCACTATGCCATGGGGTTATCTAAGCAATGTAATGTTCCCTGGGTGGTTTTGAGAATATTGCTCAGCTTGCTGAAATCTCTCCTTCACACAGATCTGTCACAGTTGTTTAGAAGTAGACACAGATATGAAATGATCGGTTCAACATGATGGAATAAGTGCTTTCATGCAAATACTTGTGCATATACCTTACCTATTTATGAATCATGGCCAGCTCAGGAGGCTGTAAATACCTTCTCCTCTATAGAGAAATCCAGATTTGCAGTAAAAAATTCTTAAATGCAGAACTGTGCATTTCTTTGTGAGTGTTTAGGACACTTGCAACAACAAAACCTAAGTGCCTGAGAAGGTAAAATGGGTGATAAGAACAGATTATTCCATATTACATGTTATATTATTATATATAACACATATCCCATATACCCACTTCATGAATATATACAATATGGTAAACTATTGAGAAGAGTCTTAGCAAAGTGCATGAGTAATTCAGGAGAAGGCAGAATTTCCAGAAGGAAGGAAGATAATGGGTATAACGGAAATGGACTCACCAGTACCAAAAATGAATGCCTATTTCCTATTACTGATATCTCTTATTAATACCTATACTGACAAGAGAAATAGCTCTAAGATAACAGTTTCACTAGCAAAATCAAAATCTGCAATAACAAGTGCATTTGTGTATCATTTCTACCTGCCTGCTTGGAGACTACAGTGCAAATTTGGCTCCCTCAACGTAGGAATAAACTCAGACAATTTTAGATACTTACCGAAATATCCTCTAAGTAAAAAATTTAAAGTCCCCATTAGTATTAAACATTTCCTCTTCGTGCTGTCAGGGCTGCCATAGAAAGAGAAATGTACCTCAGCTGGGCTCAAGCTTAAATTCCCTCTCTTCTTGTGCTCCTTAAATAGCAAATTGTCAGCTTAAGAAACGTGTTGCTGAGGATGATGGTGATTCATGAGCCTTCCTGAAGAACTGGGAACTTAATGGCTGTTTTTCATATCCTGGTGACTGCATTGCACTCTAATCCCCTGGCTGGTTTTTAGTTAAGTTGGATGTATTGTAGGGGTGGTTTCAACTTTTTGGGCCTGATGTCCAATTCCTCCCAGGTTGAAAAGTGGCTTTGGTAGAAGTGCTCCCGACTTGCACTCCTTGCACTCAAGTAAGAGCAAGTCTCGTGATCACTGGCATTAATGAGGTCACATAACTGTACCCAAAGTCAGAATTTTTCTCTTTATTTTGTTTGGTATACAGGAGTACTGATAGACCTTTGTTATTTTGAAGTACACGGGTAGAGTACGGGAAATAACAGTTTAAAGTTAAAAACCCCGTTTGCAAATTTGTATTAATTAAAAAGGGACTTCTGAAGCCAAACAAAAAATCAATGACCTAGCCGGTTCTTCCTCAGTTAAGTAACATAATTTGTTCAATTTGTTTTATGTCTCTAAGTGAAGAACCTTTTACTCACTTTGATTCATGGATGGAGGTTAGAAAATGGTACAGTAGAAAGGAAATTAGCATTTAACCTGCCCGGCTGAATATCCTAACTGATGTCTCAATGTGACTGCAGCTGTGAGAACATTCTCCCAGTTAACCAGGCAGAATAGCTATAATATTCATACAGTTGCCTGCGCCTTGAGGAAAATTTGGACTGTTTTGCAGGTATAACATACCAAATTAGGAAAAATAATATAAGCAGGAGTTAATGCTACTTGACATATATTTAGTTTTTAAGTTAAATTACCAAGGGGTGGCACCTTCCCCCTACAAATCATTGTAGCTTGGCTGACTTGAGACAGTGCCTGGGAAAATTGTTGTTTGGCATCTTGGAATCTTTTCTAATGCAGAATTATTCAAAAGAGGCAATGGTAAAGCAAAATTACAGCACTGCCCCTATGTGATCACGTGAATTAAATTGGTATGGCGTGGGAGTCCTCATGTAGACACAGATTGCGAGTAAAGAGGCTAAATAGTTCTAGGCTGTGGACCCTCCTTTAATAATGCATGATGCATATTCTTCCTTTCCCCCTAGAAACATGTTATAACATTACTGACTACACCTCAGAGAGCTATATGAAAAATATATTAATAATATGGTATTAATTAACTCTCTAGGATTCAGATTTAGTTTATGGAATGAGCCAGATTTGTCATCAGCAAATGGTGCCTGGGCGGCTCCCCGTTGGAAACATGCTGAGGAACAGCACTGCCTGCTGAGACAGCGACTGTATCCGAAGGTACAAATGCAGATGAGGGTGCTTTTGATTTCAGCAGGGCACCTCAGGGTACTTTATGATGTTTCTCAATCTTGTTAGCACGTCGTTATGTCAAACGTGCATATTCTCCAAAGGGTTTTCTCAGTCTGCTGGCACAGCAAAAGTGAGGACGAGGCACCCGAGGAACAACAGGCCTTTTTTCCTTCTTTCCTCCTTTCTTTTAAAGAAGAGCAAAGAGGGATTGCGAGGCAACCCTTTATGAAGTTGACTCAGGAAAAATAGGAAGGCAAATAAAAATCCTTGCTGTCAAGCTGCAATTTACCGTTCCACCACAGAAAGTTATAGCTTTGAAATTTTCACTGTCATATTGGAAATAGAGTTTTATTTATTTATTTTTGTAATCATCGCCATGGAAGCAGTTGTGATACCACATATCCTGGATTCTGGCTTCAAAACCTGGTAATCGCACAAGAAAAGGAGGGAGATGACTAGTTATAAAAGAAGAAAGCTGTTATTTACACCTAGAGATGTGCAGCCAGAGTAATCAGCTGTGATGGGGAAGAGATGCAGAAAAGGCCGGTAACAGTTTAATGGGTGTTTTGATAAAATATTATGTATTTTCTCAAAGTTTGCCAGCGTGGGGCTGTGTTTCATAAACACAACAATTATGGTCTGTGCAGAAAATCTCTTTGTGCCCCCTTCCAGGTAATAGTAGCCAAATCACAGTGTAATAAAGGTCAGTTCACAAAGTCTTATTCCAATGTATATTTGGAAGCCTGCGCAGACATTGCAGGGATACAGAAGCCTGTTTCTTCTGGCGGGTATTTCTGAGAATGGGTGTGAGAGAAGACACTTTTAAGGAGCAGATCCCTCTGATCTATCCGATCTATAGGAGGTGAGGCTCTCTTGCTATTAGAATTGATTATGTCCTGATTTTACCTGGCTATCTGCACAACCTTCTTGGGGCATTTGCTGCCTTTCTTGGCCATGCCGCTGCATTTGGTGCCACATTAGCTGTCTGCTCTTGGAGGTTGGGTTCAAGAGCTTGTTCCGAGCCACTACAGCCTTAATATTAGGACAACTGCCCTGTTTAGGGACTCTATCAAGCAGGCCGTTCTTCAAGTATTTTCCTCTGGAGGTGGATTTCTCCTCCAAGAGCAGCTCAGATGGTCATTTCCTAACTCATCATCAGTCAACAGGGGTTGGGTGAACTCAAGTTGCGTAAGTAGCAGATCTTTGCTAACACGGTTGCAGTGATTGAAGTGGGTTTGGAGCAATCACAGGAGCTGGGCAGCTTGCAGATCTGCAGGGTGGTGGCCCTGGCAAACAGGGTCATTACCCAGGGACAGCTGTATCTTCACCAGCTTGGGGTCTAGGGGGATGTTGCTTGATGGGGTAAGATGTGCTGATAACTTAACCAAGTACTGAAGACTGTGGGAAATAAAGAATACAAGAGAGGCTTGCAGGTTCCTTGCCTCTACTCTTTTGAGTGCAGAGAATAGATTTTTGGATCCTTTTTGCAGGGTAGTACTTGATACACTGGGTGCAGATCCTAAAGGATATTTATGGAGCAAATCCCTTCCAAAAGACTTGAAGGCAAGAAATGTAGAGAGCAAAATTAGATGATGCCAAGATCGTAAGAATGGCTGCACCTTATGCTGTACAAATGTTTTTGTTCCTTTGTAACTACTAATAGCACTAGTTTCAAGACAGTGTCTTCCCATGCATCTTTCAGGGAGACACAGAGTGAAGGGCCTGCCTCCATACTTTACAGATAAGGGAAAAATGAGAACTGCAGAATACAGAAAAATAGTATTTTGACCGCGAGGAAAAATGCTGCATACGTGTTGTTAGATGCAGGTTTTCTCTTTGTGCTTTATTTGATTATCAGTATTTTCAGTCATCTAACGCATTAATACTTCTCTGCAGGGAGAGGTAGGGTTCATAGCCTTTTCAAAGCAGCACTAATGAATGCCTTAACTTAATAAAATGATCATTTTCCAACTACTTACCATAATGTGAACTAGATGCTTTCAGTCCAGATATTAAAAGGAGTTTTCTTTGTAAAAGCGCTGCAGTTACTCTTGCTTCATGGTAAGTCTTACGCAGCTGTATGGGATGTTCATTGGTTATTGTTTTTGAAGTCTCAGGCTCTCATAAAATAGGCTGGAAGGAGTTGCTATATTGTTTCAATAATATATGGATTATCACTCTCTAAATACGCAATGACATAAAAGGCAATAATGCCTTTTACGGATCCCATGTGGCCTATTACACTAATGATCCATGAATAATGGGGTCACGGGATGAGTTTTGAACAGTGCCTTTCTTTGTTGGTTGTTTTTCTCATTTATTTACTCAGGAAAATTCAGTTTTAAGTATCTGCTTTTCAGCAAAGTCCTACCATTTACTGAGTTTTCGTGTGGGTTAATGGATGCCAAAGAGGTCAAGTGACTTCCCAAAGGTTATACAATGAGTCACTGAGTTTGTTGAGAATAAAATACAATAACCTCCTAGTTTTCTCTCCTTTGCTCTGACTGATACTAAAGCAGAGAGCTTTCTTGATCAGCACGACCTCTGCCAAATCCCTCTGCTACTGCTTTCAGGAGGTATCCAAGCTTGGGCCTCACCGGTGAAATCTGCCGCTCCTGATGCAACATTTTCCATATTTCTCATGGAAACAAGCAGAAAGAGCAGAAGTGCTGCAGTGCAACTGGGCTGCTTGGAAAAAACAATGCAGGATAAAATAAATGAGTGGAAGGCCACCAACATAATTAACCTAATGTTAATCTGTCGCGCCGGGAGTATTTAGAGTTAATTATATCTTTAACTCTTGCTGCAGTGGTTTCTCTCTGGCCCCATGTGCAAAGCCTCTGTGCTCTTTCTTCCGGTTAAGCCAGGGTAGTTTTCTTTCTTCTGCAACACGTCGTGATGCCATGGACATCTCTGAGCTTGTCTGTGCCCACATTCACCAACTGGAAAATGAAGGGACCTCCTGCTCTGCCAGGCTGTCCTGCGAGGGTGTGTGCACAGAGCTGGGCAGCTCTAAAGTGTTTGGCATTATTATTGCTGCATGCTGGCTATTATTTTTATGCATTGAATATACTCTAAAGCAATTATGGAATGTAAGGTACTGCGGAAATACAGAAAGATCTGCCTAGAAAAATAATTTGATTTTGAAAGTTTGATGCTAAAAGACTTCAGGGTAAAATTGTAGTGCAACATATGAGCTTTTAATGAAATGACTCCCATTACTTCTAATATAAACGGAAAAATCTACCTAACACATGGAATATTTTCATTTAATTAACAAATAATTTGTATTAGGATATAGTTGTCAAATTCTAATTCATCAAGCTATCCAGCAATGAGCAGAAAAGGTTTCCAGCATGAACGCCTCCATATCGCTACACCTCAGAGCATAAACGGGGCCAGTTATATATCTGGAAGCACCATGTAGTTGCTGATGCTCGGAGGTAGAAAAGGTATTAGAATTAGGTACAACTCTGGTTGTATTTCTGGGTTGTTCATATCTGGTACTCGAGGTGTTGGGGACATATTTTGGGGCAGAGGGGATGGGGACAAATGGAAGGTTTTAATTGGGTCATACCAAGAGGAGGTCACCATTAAGTAATTGAAGTTTCCAGTGACTCCCTAAAGCTCTGCCTTTGCTGTGTGAATACTTGGGGTTTTCCAACACAATTCTGCTTGGTAGGAGCCGATCCTGCTCCTCTCACTGGGAGAGCTGAGCCTGCAACCATCGTACTGAAAAATAGACCGGAGGCTGGTGCAGTGGAGGCTGATCAGGCGCTGCCTTTAGAGCGTTTGGTTTATAATTATATCTTTACAGCTAACTGGGCTATCCAAATGGTTTTCTTCTCTCCCCTCCCCAGGTCTACTGACCTGTGGCTAATGAGATTTGTGTTTCGATTAGTTGTAGAACATAAATTAACTAATCAATGGGAATGGATTCACATTCTTTCCTGTAAAAGAGCTCTGCTGCAGTGATCTGTATTTAATATTCAAATCAATTTCAAATTCTCCGGATGATTCTGTTAATATGGCAGGCTGGGATTCGCAGCATCTGCATCGCTGCCACAGCCTGGAAATGCCGCGTGCTGATGGAAGCGCTCGCTGACCTCCAAAGCCTTCTCTGCTCTCATCGATTTGCTATTTGACTTAATAGTGACGATGAGAAGGCCAGGGGCTGGCAATGAGGCACAGAGCTCTGTGTGAGACAGCATTTTCCTTTTGTTTAGAAGAGTGTTAACACTAAGCAGAAGTCACAGGACTTTGAAAAATTGTGTTTGTTTCTGATATGAGAATTTAGGGTCATTTTTTACATTCAAATGCAAATTTCCTCCATCCCAGAGGCGAGAGTAAAATGTGGCCGTTATCAAAAAGCAGTTTTATAAGGGCAAGGTTTTTTCATTCGTTTTCGACGTACAGAGAACTTTATCTTTTGCTTTGCTGTAATTGTCTCATCTGTACAATTAACCAGCATCTTGGCATAAAATGTGAAAATTTGTACAGTGTTCAAAGCATCTGTGGCCTTTATGGTACAAGTTCTGTTAGTACTGAAGCCACAGAAAATTAAATGTTCCCCAAAGAACTTCCAGATGTGTTTTATTCTAATAGGGTCATTATACAGTAAATTAAAAAGCAGGGTAAATGGAACTGTAAAATTTAAATTACTCTAAAACCACATCTCTTTGCTTTGAACATTCATTTGTGGGGTTGCATTTGCAATAAATGTGAATTAGGCAGCTGCAATAACTGTTAATCATATATTTATAAAATAGTAATGAGGAAATGAATAGCAGAGTAAGACAGCTGCACATTTCTCTAATAGTATGTCAACTGTGAACATAATAAGATGTAGAAAATTGTTTGGTGCTATGCTGATAATGCAGCTGAATGTAAGAGATCACTTCAACCTCTTAACTTTACAGGAAATTATATATAAAATCCATAAAAACCCATAATAATACATTAGGCCTCTGAATTGTAGTCAATGTTTTTCTTTGCTTTGATTTTTTCTGAAATGGGCCATACTTTTCCCAAAGTAATCTGCCAAAGATCACTAAGGCTTTTGTTTCAGGCTGCACTTTATTCACCATCTTGCAATTTTATTTAAAAGATAGTGCTTCTAAAAGCTCCAAGTGAGCTAACTTCCATGCTGCGGGATGCTCCCGGTGCTCCGGAGCTTTTCTTGCATCCCGGAGCCTCGGAGCGCGGCGGCCTCATTCCCGCTCGGCCCTGGGTTTTGATCCAGACCCCTCTGTGAGGCCAAAGCAAAAGGTAAAATTAGGATGTACATCCACATCTATGTGCATATAGAAAACTTTTGGGCCACTAAATGGTTGTTGCCAAGATTGTGCTGGAATGACCAAAAACCAGGATAGCTGTGTGAGGCAGCGGGACCCTGAAAGGGGCTGGGTATCAAACGTCGTGTCCCACTATCAAAAAAAAATGTATTAGTTAATGATGCAGTTCTTGGTAAGGAATACATTTTCTCGTGTGATTTTACTGTGAATATGTTTTTGTTGCTATGAGTTTTCAATTTTGATAGGCATTTGCACGTGGCATGACATGACCAGCACACTTTTTTCCCCCCCCTTTTTAACTGGTTATTAATGAGAGAAAGGAAGACTGAAGGTTTTATAATCATCAGTTCCATGGATTAACAGAGAATCCGCAACAGACTCGAAAGGTCAGTCAATGCAAGAGAAATTAATTCTCCTCTGGCAGCGCGAAGGACTTTTCAATTAGCTCCATGTGCTTAAGGTGAAGGTGACGGGCCCTGCGTGCCGGCGCGGGCCAGCTCAGGTCATTAGCCCTGCACCAGCATGAGCCCTGTTAACCTTTCCTAAAACCTTTACAGCCACTTGGTAGACCTAACCTTTAGCCTTCATCAAGACGTTGCCTTTAAGAGATTTTTTTTTTCTTTTTCTTTTCTTCTTTTTTTTTCTCTCTTTTTTTTTTTTGTGGATAGGAGATGCCATAAATCTTTTCAGCTTTGTGAAAAACCCTAAAGTTATTGCACGGTGGCTGGAGAGGAACAGAAAGCATCCTTGGCCTCACCTGATCAAAGGAAATATTGCCCATCAACAGCACCGGGTTACCCTGGGCTCTCATGAGCGTAAGATAGACAGAGACAGACAGACAGACAGATAGTTATTGAGGTGCAGTAGGGGTGAATTTGGCCCAGAGATTCTAGTTGTTAAAACAAGGCAAAAAATTGTCCACATTATTAAATATAAATTAAAGGATAAGCAATGGAAAATGGCTTGTTTTCAAAAAAAAAATTTTTTTTCAAACAGACGGTTCAATTCTCCATGAGAAGCAAAGTTCAAGCTCTCATTTCCCATTGTACATTTCTGTGTTAGTGCCTCACAAAATAGCAGTTCATTTCTGGAAATCCTATTACTGTCCACACTCAAGCAGCAACTTTAACACATACATCTGTTACCTGGCAGCTTCTTCCCACACAACTCCCACCTCTGAGAGTTAAAGCTTACAGTTTTGAAAGGAAAATTGAAATAGCCCAATTTTGAACAATGCACATTGGAGGGGGGGAAAAAGGAAGGCAAAGAACACATGCCACTGTGAGCTACAAGAGCCTAATCTCGTCTTGCATTCTGATCCGGACAGATACAGAAAGCAGAGCGGTGCATTATCATTATCTTCGAGATGTTTATTTGGTGTGTGGACACTCAACAAAAGAACTAATGCAATCAGAAAGGTAAAATATATGGGCTGGAAATACAAATTCATTAGATGTACACAAAACGTATGCTGCAGTGGATCTGTCATTTAAATTAGATTTTGACAATTATATGGATAGTCTGGTTGAGATGATATATGATTTGCTCACTTTATCTATTCTGTGATTTAATTATTGCAAAAGATGTGTAGAGTTTGGACCCTGTCATTCTCCTGCAGACCTGAGGCAGAGCTGGGTCCGTCTCCAGTACGTTGTGTTAGCGGCTTGACAGATTTTTGGATAATTTGGTTTCTATGAAATATCTTCTTTTCTCTGAGATGAGTCTCTGATCATTTCTATCTTGTGGGAATGTCTACCACATCCTCGGCACTCCTGGCGAAATACACAGAAACCTCGGGCTGTTAGGAGTGACAAAACTCTATTTATTTGACCCGGGATGCTCACACAACTCTTGCCTGACATTTATTAGCAGTATTTACTCATACTCTAAACACGGGTGTTTGCATGAAAAATGCTGTACCAGGCACCATCATTTAGGTAAAAGAATGCTGACGGCATCTCTTTTCTGTCTGAGCACTGAATACTTGCAGAGAAAACTATTAAAATGGAAACATGATTTGATAATTTCTTACAAACGTAGTAAATGCCACTTCTTACAAATGAACACCAGCAATCAATTTAATTTCTCAAATAAAATGATTAAATTGCTGTTATTGTGGAATCATTATTTTATTACTAAAACCTTTTAAAATGTTAATTATTGTGCCCCTTGAAAAGCTTTCATCTTGCCTGACTTTGCTCTTGTACAAAAAATGTCTCCTGGTTGCAACTTGCGGATTGAATGAAAATTCATGCTTTACCCTTCCTCTCTTTCTCTCTCTCTCTCTTTTTTTTTTTTAACACCTGCAACTATTCTCCTTGGCTGTAATATTTATATGAATTTAACTTTAATTTTTCTCTGCTTTCATCTTCTGAATTAGTCAGTATAAAGCACAGATCACTCCTTCTCGGCTTCTTTCCTGTTTATTTGCTTTAACAATAGATTCATTAACTAGATTTTGGTGCTCAAGCCATGCGGACACATCCATTTCAAAGGCAGCTTTAATGGCATTTCATATTTTTCTACATTAAGGAAGATTAAAGTATATTACAATACCTTTTACTGCTCTATTTTCTTCATTTTAGAAGTGGTCAGTTTTTAAATTTTTTTTCCCCTTTCTTTCATCTGCAGTGTTCAATAAATTGTCCAGGCCTTTCAGATGATAGTTCCAGCAAATTGAGTTCTATATTACAACTCTGAACCATTGTTTAGCCCATCATCAGTCAGATAAAGCACTGCTATTCACACAGGACATCAAAAGAACAAATATATGTTCAAAGTGGCTAAAAAGATTACTGTGACTTGGATATATCATTTCGTTAATTGTTAGTGATTATTCTACTAGTGTGGAGGTGGTGAATTTGCTGACTCTGAACTCGGGCTTGTGATGTAATCAGAGGGTAATATATAGATATTCACAGCTGTAAATTACTGCATTCAAAAAGGGTCAGGCCTATCATCTTCTAATAGCTGGAAGTGGCCTAATAGCAACATTTTAATAAGAAGAAAGATGCAGACGGATGTCTTGATTTCACATGTAGGTGCCGAGCAGAAACGTCCTCGGTGCAACTGAACAGAGCTTGGCTGGGTGATAGCTGGCATGAATCTGCCCTAATCAGAATTGGTTTTTTTTTTGGTGGAAATGGCCAAAGTTAATGCGTTAAATTCCTTATCCTGCAAAGGTTTGTCCAGATGTGCTTAGTGCTATACCCTGTGAGTGATTCCGAGGAAACTGGGGGTAATGTATTAGGTATTTAAATAATTCCTAACACTGCTGTTTCAGAGATTGATACAGACCTGATATGTTTATCCTCACAGATGCAAGGAGGAAGTATTTTACGAATGGGAAACAGAGATACAAAATGCCAGAAACTACAGAGATTTCCAGCTCCCAAGGTCCGGAAAGAAACTGCTGGACACCTGGCTCTAAGCTGAAGGCCACAGAGAGGGTCTGTCCCAGGGAAGGGAGTGGAAATGAGGCCTCATTGCTCTGCCACCTTGCAGGGACCATGATTCCAGTCATTGCTGACGTGTAAGTATCTCAGTGGAAAAGATGCATCCCAGAGGATGTGAACATGTGCACATTGCTGTGGGCTGCTGCTCTGCAATGGGACTTGCAGAAACCTTGCAAATGTGCAACCTTTAGCGTGAAGTTTTTAAGTGGGCATCCCCTACGTTTGCATCTGCAGCTCTTTTGTCGCTCTTCCTGCATCAGGTAAAATGGAAAGGAAATAGTGAGGCTTCTGTATCGAATATGAGACTACTGGTTGGAAGACAGATTTTACAACAGAACAATCACAGGGTGCAGGTTTTAGGCAATAAGCAGGTAGCCTCGTTCTCTCAAAAGAAAAAAGAAAATAATGGAAAACCGTAACATTCATTTGGAGGCCTCAAAGGCATAAAAAACCCAATTCCAACTGTTATAGGTCCCTGCAGGAGTCTACAAAAGAACTAAGCTTTTTAAGTAAGAAAACTAGATTTTGGCCCAGAGGGCCCTGTCATTGCTGCTTAATAGATGAAACTCTTTTGATACAAATATGCTGTTTACTTCTCAGCTTCAGCTTTCATAAAATATAACCTTTTTATGATTTACGACCCCAGAAAAAGTGCAGGATGGATTTTTAGCTCTGAATTGGTTGAATGTCAACAAGAAAAATATAGATAACATATAGAAATAGCAGGGTGTTAATGCCACACAAAATGATGAAATTATTTTTGTTTAGAAAAGTTAAGTTTGTTCTTAAAGTTCTTCGTGGACAAAACTGAGGAAAGGGTTTTCCAGTGAAGCCATATGGAGCCTTGCATGATACTTGTGTTGTGTTTTAAGACGGTGTTGGCCTGACTGGAAATAATAAAACCAGTAACAGATAATTCAGCTGTGATTTCAGCTAGAGCCAGGCCATACCTTGGAGCAAGTAACATTTCTGGGATTTACCAAGGCTTGTCTAAGTTTTAGCCAGGTAAATACTTTAGATTCAGGTTTTTAATGAGGATTTTGAGCTTTAGGACTTGTTCCAAAACTAAAGCTGGATAAAGAGTCTTCAATAACCTTACATAATGGTTATTAAAATCATATAGAAATGGTCAGATTAGCCGTCATTTTCATTTATTTAGTTGTTATTTTTTCCTCCTGACATCCATGTTCCTGCCTATAGACATGTCCCAATTTACCATACTTTGGTCTGCCATTAAAAAGAAACACAAACACACACACAGACCCAATTCTTGATGATTTGCAGTAAAGATGAAAGCAGGGGAGCTTTGAAGATGAAGACACAGATGCTGTGTGAGGGAGTGGCTGTCCCTGAGAAGGCTGCCTGTGTGTTTGCTCTGCTAGTGTCCTCCACTTTGCATTGCCTCTTTTGCAGATTCTTTACACTAGCAATGTGTCTGTTTTGCAGGTGGCTGTTTTCAGGTTGTTTGGGAACCTGCTGAATGTAAAAAAAAAAAGAAAAAAGAAAAAAGTTGATTTTTCTGGATGCTTGGGGAAATAGCCTGGTCCCAGACAAATTGCCCAGGAAGTCTCTGAAATGACTTAGACTGCCACAGAGGCAAGGTTGTAAAAATTGAAAAGCTTTTCATTTTTGACTCTTCCAGTATTGCAGAAAGAGATATTTGCTAGTGTATGGTCACCGAGCAAATTAAAATAACAAAAGTATCAACGTGTGAACCCCCACACATCCAGCTTGTTACGGATCTCTGCTCTGTTACGGGTTATTAATCAGTCACGGTATGTATACTATGCTCAGAAATAGTGGCTGCTAGGATGGTGAGCTGGCTGATATTAAACAACTGCGGGATTTTTACAGATGTACAAAATATTGTTGTGTACATGGTCTAAAGGCTTCTCTTGTGTGAATTAGAGAAAAGAGAAAGGAAGCATGAAATGAATGCAAAAATGAGGACAAGGCATGGCAGAAGCATAATTCATTCCACCTAGTTACTTACTCATTTGCGAGCCTCTTTACAATGGATCTGAGGATTGGAAAATAACCTGGAGCCCTGATTCCTGAATCCTTGGGGACCTGAAGGACTAAATAGCTGCAATAGCCAAACTAAAGCTGTCCACAGTTGTGTTTTCTGCTCGAGACCTGGAGGTGCCCAGGATGTGGCTGGAACCCTGTCCCAGAAGAGGGAACGAGGCAGCAGCTCCATGAACCAAACCTCTTGGTTAAGGCTTGACTTTCCAGTGAGTGGTGGAAATAAGGGGGATGAGCTGTCTCCTAAAGGACATGGTGTCATTTGGAGATGACTAACGTAGCCACAGACCAGGCAGGGAGGCTTTAGTCTGCTATGATAAAGCTGAAGGCTACTCTCTCTATATATATAGCTTTCAGGCTGGAAGAACTATAAGCAGCAGCTTATATTGTTATTGCATAGATTTTGACAGGTTTTCAGAGAGCAGTAGGCAGTCAATCTTCGAGAGCAGGCCGGAGTGCAGCACAAGTTATGATATATTTTCTTTCAGGTTCCTCAGGGCACCTTACAGCACTGTAGGCATAAGTCAGCATAGTTCCAGCATTACTCTTAATTAAGAAAATCTGTTAGTCTTATTCTCAAAGCAGATAATGACCATGCAGCGATTACTTGCATAGCTGAACAAGTGTGATCGCTGGCTTAAACACTTCAGAAGCCTTTGGAGAAGTGATGCCAGAAATCGGAAAATTGTTAGTCGTTACAGATAACATCGCTAAGTGAGTGTTGGTGCTGTGACAGCAAACAGAAGGGTCCCAGGCAGGGTCCTCGTAGCTGAACATTTCATTTGTGATAGAGTCAAGGCCTCTTCGTGCCTTTAGCTAGTGACAGCTCCAGACTCAGCTCCTCGGGCCCCTGCTCCGGAGGCGCCGGGCAGGGCTGGGCTGGAATTGCTGCTCGGCTCCCCGGTCACACTGTCACTTTACAGAGCTCAGTCCAAAGCCAAGGCCTGTACCTACGTTTTGTGGTGTGTATTTTGAACTGTGAACAAAAAAACAAGCAAAACAAAATTCCTTAAAATATATCTGTGAAATATGCAAATGAATGAAGAGATACCATTAATTGCATACTAAGCAGATTGAAACCATAGGTCTATTTTCCCTCTCTATTGGCTTCTCCAAAGTCCTGTGCTGAGAAAGATTTTGAACACATTGTTGAAGTTTGGGCTTATGTGAACACCTCCATGCATTTTTCCATCAGACAATATCTTTTGGAAAAGGCTATGGAAGAGAAGGAGGAGATACAGGTCATGATGGCCATCAACCAAGGTGTTCAGTTACTCAAGAAGCAAAGAAAGCAAGTAACTTCCTGAACTCCCCAAACACCAAAGCAAGGGAATATTGCAGAATTAAGTGTGCTGTGATAACTTTTTAGAAAGGCATATAACCTAAGAAACAGTCACCAGACTGAGCAAATAGCAGTCTATGGTGTTTGGAGGCATTACACATGGTTTGCTTAGCTAACCTGGCTTCGTTGTGGCTTTCCACTGTTTAGGTCAACAGTCCAGCCATTACCACAATTAAAATGCAAATAACTTCAGGAAACTTTTGACTTGTGACATTTTCAATAGTATGAATCATTGTGAAACTGGGTCCTTTGTGCTTTTATTCTGACAGGCCCTAGACTGTAGCTCCCTTCAGACCTTATCCAGCAGGAACCTGCAGTGAGTCTGACTACAGAGGTTGACATACTGAGGTCAACATATAACTGTGAATTAGAAGTCCCTTCAAGTTTGCCTGGTCAATGCAATAATTGGAAAGAAGAGGTTTTAAATTGAGCTACCTGGTGCCAAATTTATTATTGTGTTGCTTGAAGGTAATGTGTATGTCCATGCTGGATATCTGAAGGGAAGAAGCACAAAAAGCTTCAGGTAAA
>NW_010579283.1:33624-59615 GCF_000705375.1 Tinamus guttatus | reverse complement strand
TGCACACTGGTAAGATTCCCTCTAAATCTTTTCTTCTGCAGCTAAACAGCCCCAGCTTTCTCATCCTCTCCACGTATGACAGATTCTTTTTGTAGCAAGACCTTAATGAGTGGAGTGGAGTGGAGTGGAGTGAAACTTACTTGAATTTATTTGCCTCCAGCCTCTCATGATTGCTCTTTCTCAAAGCAAAATTGTTTATTGATATTAACAAGAATTATAATTCTTCACCATTTTGTATACCATAATCAAATCACTTTTTTCAGTCTTTCTCCTTTGGGTAATTCGTTTCATTGCTTTCTTTACAAAGGTCTTCTTTATAGCCTACTGCTGTTCTTTTTTCTCCAGATTTCCAGCATGTCTTTAAGCACAGGATCATCTTCAGGAGTCTCCTGTAGGTCGTCAACCTCAAATCACCCAGTCCGTCTTCCTGTACTCATACTTAAGCCACCAGGAATCTTGTTAGCTATCTTTGACAGAGATCTCTCTACCTTGTCTGTCTGCCCCTATTTAACCTTGCACAGGATCTATTAGCCTTTTTTGACAGATCATCACAAAGAGAACTCACACGATCTTGTGTGTCCTCCATGTCTTACAAAGCTCTACAGGAATCCTTTTGTAAGAATTCCTTTTTTCCTCTGTGCTTCTGTCTAAGGCATTTCTACCGCCTATGAGAAAAATTATATTGTTTGAATATATCCAACTTACCAAGTTATCCAGATCTCTTCTGTAGGAATGGCCTGCTTCCGTTGCTACTTGCAGTTCTATTCATGTTTGAGTAAGATGGAGGTTTTTATCTGTAGTAATTTTCTCTGTCTTTAAATCACTGATGGAAATGTTGACCAGTTTCTATTCTACTGATCCATGCAGAAACTCACTAATCACTATCAGCCTACCAGCATCAACAATCCCTTCTACAGCAATGTCCTGGGGTCTCTCCAGCCCATTTATCTGCATCAGTCTCTAAAGGACCCCAGTGCAAGCCCATGGACAGAGAGGCAGCCTCTGCCATGACAAGATTTTCCTGAAACGACCACAGGCTTCGTCATGCCTCTGTTCTCCCACAACAAACAGCCCCTGCCAGGCATTTTATTATGTTACATAAAGAGCCACATAAAAGAGCCACATAAAGAGCACAAAGGCAAGTGCTTTGCTCTATTTCTAGAACAAGGCAGGTGCTGCAGTGCCTAGAAACTGCCACGGAGCTACTGCGCCCAGGAAGTGAGTGGGTGCTTCACACGTGGAAGGCAGTGACAGTCAGTGCCAAGAAGCAGCAGATGTTTTCAGGCCTTGCGGAGGCATGAGGAGAGGGCACTAAGTGGCAGGAAGCCACGGGGTAGGCAACCTGGCTCCTGGTGGCAGAGAAGCCGTGCTGTGGGGGCCTGCCACTTGGGTTACTCATCACGGCCTCTTGCCTCCAGCCCGCTGGAGACATGCTGAGATGCCCCACGCTGGTAAGGCCCTCACAGAGTGACACCAGCCCTCCTTCCTTCCACACAGTGCGCGCTCTAGGGCTTCACAGCAGCCTCGTCCAGCCGCCAGGGGCGGTCGACATAGTGCAAAACCCCGCTGACAGGACCTCGCTTGGCGGGATCTAGGGCCAGCAGGCTGCGCAGCATGAGGGCAGCCTCAGCTGTCAGGCGCTTCCAGTGGCGCGGCAGGGCGGCCTCCAAGCCTGTCTCCTGCCACAACATGAAGTCCTCAAAGAAAGGGTCTTCTGGCAGACTCTGCTCCCAGGGGAAGTAGCCGGTCAGCAGGCAGAAAAGGAGTACGCCAAAGGCCCAGGCATCCAAGCTGGTGTCGATGGGCAGCCCCTGCGCATCGGTGGTGTTGCTCAGCTCCGGGGCTGTGTAAGGCAGTACCCCAGCCACCAGCTTGAGCTTGGTACCCTTAGGCCGTGTGAGCCCAAAGTCAGTCAACTTGATACACCGACATTCGGGATCAAAAAGCAGCACGTTCTCAGGCTTGACATCACGGTACACGAGTCCTCGGCTGTGGATGAAGTCCAGTGCACTCGCAAGCTGCTTGGCACAGTGCTTTGCAGCAGGTTCAGGGATTCCATCCTGCACAGGGACAGACAGAAGTGACATTGCACACACATGGCACCTTAGCACACCTACCAGCTGGCATCTCACTTCTTTCCTCTGCTTTACAAAAGGCCTTGGCATTTCTGGCCCTGCAAGGTTGAAGCTGCTTCAAAGCTGTAGTGCCCTGAGGTGAAGAACCCATTTCCCATTGCTTTTCCTCTCTCCCTCTGACCCAGACAGTCTGCACAGGGGCCAAGTGGCACAGTCCTACTTCCCATGCCCATGTAGCAGCACTCACCCGTGGTTTGATGATAGAGATGAGGTCTCTGTGCAGCGCTGGTTCATAGAGGAAA
Organism: Tinamus guttatus; assembly: GCF_000705375.1. The sequence goes on along the minus strand of NW_010579283.1, from coordinate 57,238 downwards.
CCATAGTACTGGCTGGACTCAATTGCAATTCCAAACATCCCGATGATAGCAGGGTGGGTGGCAAGGGAGAGTGCCACACAATACTCATACAGAAAAGTGTACAGCTTGGTACTGGCTTTGGGTAGCAACTTAAGAGCCATAGGAGTCCCTGCAGATGGGGAGAATGTGTTAGATGCCCCCTGAAAACCACTCACAACAAGACCAGATAGAGAAAGCATTGGGCAGCCATGGGGCAGGAACTCCCAGCCACATGGAAGTCTCTGGCCTGACGCTCTGTACAGATGTTGAAACTGGCTATGAAAATGGGCACTGCTACCAGCCTGAGTTCGAGCCAATCAGTGCACAGCACAGGACTGGGTAGAGGAAGGGGAATGCAGGCTGAATAAGCTTCTAAGTTTGACCAGGGACTACCAGGGAGAAGTGATGTCAGGGCCCTGAGTGTACTAACAGTTCTTGCTGGCCCTAACAAGCACACGGGTGCTGCAGCCAGCTCCTCACCTCGCTGCCTGTGGGTCACTAGCACCACGTGACCGTATTTGCCCCTGCCCAGCTCCCGAATGACCTCGTAGTGCTCGGCCACCTCCATGCGCACCAGGCTCTGGGCCGTGATCTGCAGGAGCTCGTCTAGCACTGCTGGTGTTGTTGTCACTGCCACTGCTGCTGCCGAGCTCTTGGCCATTGCTGAGTGCTGCAGAAAAAAACACAGAGAGCACAACACAACAGGTCACCCCTGCCCCAAACCATGCCACCATGCCATGGTAACTCTACTACATCAAACCTGAGCACTCTCACAGAGAAGCTGGAGTTGAGCTAGTGCTTTTGTACACCTTTGGGCAAGGTCCCTCAGCGTATGCAAGGTCCATGCATTGAAGGGGACCTGCAGCCAGTTGCTTGTGCAGTTGTTCCTCTGACTGTAGTCCCTAGTACCTCTCATTTCAAAGCTCAGGACCATTTTTTCGGTCTCTGTCATAAAGCTTGGTCTTCTAGGGCTCTTCTTATTCTGCACTCTGTGGCATAAGAGCAAAACATTCGTAGAATCTCCGATCATGAAGCATGACCCAGCCCTTTTGCTCTCATTAGCCTGTTGCAAAAAGACCACCTCTCTCCACACTGAAATGCAGAACTGGTGTCTAGAGAAGAAAGTGCTTGATGTACCAGCACACATAGGCTTGTCCCTTAGGCAGAGGCACAGCTAGCCCATGACGAATACCAGATTACTAATCCGAGGTAGTGTGCTCTGAGCAAGCCAAAGGGAGTTCAGTGCCTCACATGCCTGCTGACATTTCTGACTGAAAGTCACTCATCTGTTCAGCCAAGAAACTGGGGCAGAAAGGAAGCTCAGACATTGGTGGCATTTGGAGCAAGAGCCAGCTGCTTCAGACCCATTTCAGAGAAACGTTTTTTCAAGACTCTCTAGCTAGGAATAAGGCAGCTTTTAAAGCAACTGTGCCAGCTCTCCCCCAACTACCTCCCTGTGCTCTGAACATAGTCACTTAGTTACCCTGGGCCTGGGAGCCCATTCTTGCATCAGAACAAGGATACAGAGTCAGAAAATCACAGAATAGCTGGAGTTGGAAGGGTGCTCTGGAGATCTAGCCTAGTCCAACCCCCATGCTCAGAGCAGGGGCAATAGGGCAGGTTGCTCAGGGCCGTGACCTGTTGAATTTTGCATTCCTCCACGGAGGGAGACTCCACAGCCTTTCTAGGCAACCTGCTCCAGTGGTCAATCACCTATACATCATTTTTTTTGCTTACATTTAAATGGAATTTCTTGTATTTTGATCTGTGCCCATTGCCCCTTTTCCTATCACTACCACTGAGAAGAGTCTGGCTCCATCTTCTTTATAACCCCCCATCAGGTAGCTATGCACGCTGGTAAGGTCCCCCTCAGCCTTCCCCCTGAGCCTGGGCTCAGTAGTCCCACTTCTCCCAGCCTTTCCTCGTATGAGAGATGCCGTAGTGCCTTAATCGTCTTAGCGGCCCTTTGCTGGACTTGTTCCAGTAGCTCCATGTCTCTCTTCCGCTGGGGGGCACAGAACTGGACACAGTGCTCCAGGTGAGGCACCACCAGTGTTGGGTGGGAGAGATCAGCTCCCTCAAACTGCTGGCAGCACTCTGCCTAATGCAACCAAGATGCATCCCAAGATCCTGAGGACTGCATCATTCTTAGATATATCTTACTAGTATGGAGCAAGAGAAAGCTCTGGTATAAAACCAGTGGCTCAGCATCTACAAATTCAGGATTTTTTTCTATGACTCACATGATGACTCCCCCCTTCTAGGGTTAGAAGCAGGACCTCATGTTGCTGACTTTAAAGGCAGATGGCACTCCAGGAATACAAGTGGGAATTGCCTTAGGTTTTATATTGCTCTATTTGTAACCAGAGATTATTGTACTTCCTTCAACTTCCAGCCTCCATGGCTGCTAAATCTGGTCACAGAGAGTAATTTTGTAACAAAATAATTTAAACCTAGGAAAATTACAGAAAGACCAGATTTGTATAAGAGCCCCAGAGCATTTGCGAGAGATTTCTTTTTTTTTTTCCCCTTTTCTCCTAGATTGCACTACCAAATGTCATCTACACCTGTGAATGTCAAGTAATTGACTCTAGTTTTCTGAAAAGTCTTTGGCTTGCTATGAGAGGCAGCAGCAGGCAGAGTTTGGATAGTCCATAGGGAGTGCAGCATTGGACCAGTACATGCATAGGAGGGGATAAATGAAAGATCAGGAAGACACCACGGTGAAAGCCCATCTGGAAAATATTTAGAGATTTCACTTTGATGTTCTCCTTTTTGCTGCTCAGCCACCACAGTATGCAAAATTCCACATAACAAGTGCACCACAGAGCCTGTCAGTGGATCGACTCTGCTGCTGATATTTGCAAACCAGTGTTGTCACATCTAGGAATTAAAAAAACAAATCTGAAAATGGTTTTTTAAATTTCCTAGTTAGGGATGTAGAGAAGAGCTTAAAGTTTAACAAACCTTTAAAACACACATCCCCTCCCCCTGCCTCCTTGATATTAGATAGGCTACAGTTACACCAAATATGAAATAGAACAACTAGAAAGATGTCTTCTTGCATTGTACAGAATAAAATAGATCTGTATGTGTGATAAAACATAAAAAGAAGATCTCTACTGTAAGATACTATTTCTGCTATATCAAATTCATGGTCATGTACAAGTTCTTGTCAGCAGATGGTTCATGATCTTCTCAGATAACTTAATTTCTTAAACTTAAGTTAGATAAAATATCTTCCCTCATGGGCTGACCACCTGTTAGTGATATCTAACCCAAAGGTTAGAATCTTATTGCTGCATCCACTTAATTCATCTTTCAACAATGATAAAACTTTCCAGTATTTATGTGCTGATTAATTAGTTCTTATTTGTAGGGTATTATTTACAATATGATTCATGTATTATCTGCTTGTTATTGTGAGTGGAAAAATACACTTTTCTGTTTATTCTTGATTCTCACCCTAGTTTTGGGAGTCAACACATTTCCATCCATTTAGAGTTAAAAGAAATCCCCAGGTTCTTGTGTCCTCCCACTTTACCTTTCAGGTTCCTTACTTTCAGGAATGGGTTGTCAGGACACAGAGCAGAGAACCAGAGTGAAATAACCAACTTGGGAAAAACAGATCAGCCAGAGATTATGGAGAGAATAGGAGGGCCAATTTACTGTCCTCTGTATCCAGTAAGGAACCCATACAAAGGCTGCCGTCACTCCAGTAAATTTTCCGGGATTTGACTGCCCTTGAGGAGAGTGATTACAGAACTCCATATCCCAGGAAATGACCAAAGTTTCCAGGTCAACACAACTGCCACAACTCCGGGGTAGCATGGAAGTTAAACTGTGTTTGTGGGCACTCTGCACTCTACCCTGTTGCTTTTTTCAGGGCTCTTTGCCCAGTGACAGGCCCCGGGAAGTAGGAAATGGCCAGGAGGCATTCACCATCTGGCTGTGGTGTATCCAAGGGGCAGGCTGGATCCTTTTCAAACCTGGTCCTTCCCCCACTAGCCTTTTGCTTCATCCCCGCTACAAATCCTGGTTCCTGGCTGCCACTGTGTAAGATATCCTCAGTTCCCTGAAAGAATCCCTAGTTACAGTGTCCCTAGATCCCTAAGTACATAGAAAGGTACAGTGGCACCAGCTCCACAGCACTGTAAGGATGAAAACCCACACAGAGACTTAGAATCATTTCTCAGCTTGTCTTTGTGCTCATCAGAGATGGAGGTATGTTAGTATGGGAGATAGCTGAGCCTTTCTTGTCTTCTGGCCATTGCTTGTTCTCACCAGTCTTGCATCTAATACGTCCTTTGCACAACCCACGATAGTGCGCAGCCTTCTCCACTTGTGCCAAGCAAAAGGAAAGTTTGAGGCCAAATGATAGACAGCTCACCAGGAATTTCATATCCTTTCAACTGCCAGGAAATGCCCCCAACCTCCTGAGGGAGGCTAACCATGAGCGTATGGTGGGCAGGGACCATTTTCCAATCTGATCTTCTGCAGAGCAGAACTACAGCTTTGGGGCATGTCTTCCAAAAGAAAATGATGCAAGCTTGTTCCAAATACAAGCTTTGGTCTCCTGGAAAAGCTAGTGTTAACGTCCTTGCTGTTATGTATTTATACCATATCCTAATTTGAATTTAGTACCTGCTGCTCAACTTTCTTAGCTAGAGAAAAGTGTCTGTCAGAACCTCATATTTTCCTCCCAATTGCTCTAGGGTTTATATGCACTGTGCTCAGAGGCATGACATAGTTTAAGCTACTTCAATTGCCTAAAAGTAGTAATGTGCAACCTGAAACAGCCTATGAATTTAACTGACTGCTTACATAAGGTTTGAAAGTCAGGAGACTGTGCTTCTGTAGCATCCAAATTAGTTTACAGGTATGTAGGATATATTTCTAGAAATTATAGTCATATTTGGAACTTGAGAATAAATATCTTCATACCCTCTGATCACGACACCTCCCAGTCTTCTTACTGGTTACACTCCTTCGAAGTACTTTCTGTCCAGTTCTCAGATCAAGGCCTTTTGTCCAGCTCTCAGACCCACTCTCTGGCTCTTTTCTGAACTCTCGCTACTTTTCCAGCCCCCATTTTAGGTCACTGACTTCTCCGAGGGTTGTGCTGTGAGACTCTGAGTGAGAATCTCCCCCTGCGCTCCTGCTGTGACCACTCAAGGACCTCTTTTTGCAGGGGGCCTGCAAAGTCTTACTCACACTGAGGACTCATACTCATATTTCCAATAAGACTCCAGCATTTTTTTCAAAAAAAACTATTTTTCAGAGTACATACAGTTCCTCTTCACATGCCTTTCTAAATATTACCTGCCTTGTTCCTAGCTGAATACTTTTCCACCATCTTAAATAAGGCACATTTTGTATCAGTGGTCTTAATATATCAAGCAATGCTGATCACTCAGTGTCTCTGTTGTTAACAACCACCACCTGCATCTCTGTTTAAGGGCTGTGTAAGGATTCCATCTGCAGGGATTTTCCACTAACCTCCAGTCATTAGTAATGGTTCATCTATTATCTGCCGTAAACGTCCTATGCAGAGAATATTCCCCTGAAAACTATTTTTACAAATTAATCCTGGCCTTCATGAAAATCTGTAAACTACACCTTTTAAAGGGATTTAAAAATCAGCAAATTTGCAATAGTCAGTTTAGTGGAAATTATCATTTTTAGTGGTCTCCCCACGTTATGCACTTTTATGAGATCTTAACTATGCTATAATACTCTTACTTTTGTCAATGTTTTAGAAGAAATACTGACATCATCCTCAGAATGTTTGCAGTGACACAAATAACAGGCCAATTTAAAATAAAGGAGAAAGACTACTGCTATTTACTGTCTAGGTTACTGCTATTGTTGCTATTTACTTAATCTGGTCAGTGTAAGTTTTTCATGCTGCTTTGTAGATAAAATGGACACAGAAATGCAGACCTGGCATAGCCTCATTTCCTTTGAAGGCTTTAATGTGTAGGATGATGTAGAATTGCATTAGAAGTAGTATACAGCAATATAGATACATATCTAAGTGATAAAGATACAAGACTAAGAGAATAAAGGTGCAAGAGTAACCGATGTTGCAGATTCCACCTTTGCATTCATTCTGCGAAAGAGAGTATCAGGAAAGCGTCAGGTGCGTGAAGCATCAGAAGTGAGAGACAAAACTAGAATTTCCCAGATGCTAAGTTAAGAAAATAAGCTTCAATATGAATAAAAACTGGGTATAGCCCATTTTTAGCTTACATACATATTTTAGCTTACATACAATAAGCTAGAGTTATATTAGGTTTAATAAAAACATTATAATAAGAGGTCACATGCCTTAGAGACAATATGCTGAACTCTTGCTTCTGCAGACATTCCTATGTACAAATATGCTGAGACAGTCTGAAATTTAATCTCTGAAATTCAGCTAAATTAGGAAAGCTTTATTTCTGAAGGACCTGCTAATGATTCGTGTGTCAGTGTTGATAATATAGTGTACCACTGGATTTTGTATTTTTATTGAAAATGCATTCCTTCACTTTGCATTATTATCTACATCTTTTATGGTGTTTTTTGAAATGTTAAAAATCTACTAATGCGATTCTATTGCGCTTCTCTAGGACAAATTGCCTGAACTCTTCTGGAGGCCAGTTATTCACTACTGGATTTTTGCTATCTTTTTAAGGGGATCCATGAGTCCACAGTTCATCAAACTAGTGCTAGTGTCCACAGTTTGACTGAAGGGTTAGAAATGAACCATGAAATTTATAAAAGAGTTGACAAGCACACAGGCAATTTCCAGGAGAGCAGTCGTTTTAGCTTAGCAAATAGTGAAAAAGAGACTCGATCATCTGTATGTACCTTCAGAAGTACTAAAAATTTCCTAAAAATGCCTCTCCCTTTAAGAAAAAAAAAGAGGTAATTTCAGACTTCAAGTGCACTGCACATTTTCTGGGGGTTTTATGGCCAAAAAGCTCATCAAACAGTATTGAAGAATCTCTCCATCATTGCGACTTTTGTATGTAAATGGCTTATTTATCCTAAAAGACACACTCTAATGCAAACCACATTTAATAGGGACAAAGTCCAACAACTTCGTTGCATGGGAGATAGGAACAGATTATCACGGCAGTTGTTTGTGGCCTTATTACTGATAGATTTATGGGTTATTTTTTAAGAGCAGTCAGGAAGCCAGTGCATAATCCCACTGGAGGGACCAGCCTGACTGCTCTCTTCTTGGGCAGAAGCAGCCCCAGAGAGACCCCACAAGTGTCCTCCACAAGCACGAATCATACCACAACCTCTGCTGCCCTCAGCAGCCTCCTCGGAAACAGCCCTATGAGTCTTGGGGGGACCAAACCGCATCGCCGTCTCCTCCAGCTGTGACCACGGCACCATCCCACCAAGTACAAGCGCTGACCCAATAGCTCCTGCCTCAAGGAGCCCTTCTGCACAGAGCCGCCTCAGGATCTCACCATCAGACCACAGAAGACACCACGGGTCAAAAACGGGTGCGCTCTGTCTGGTGCCAGCCGTGTCTCCGGAGCTGCTTGGAGAGGGGTCCCCGCTCATGCCCTTCCTTGTCCCATCCAGCCTCTTTCCCCATGCTGGGGCAGCAGCTTCTCCTCCCACACACCCCGTCCCCCTGCGTCCAGCCTCTCACCTCCGGCGGCAGCGCCCAGGGCAGCCGGAGCGCCTCGCTTCCCGCCACCGCCGCGGGCTCCGTGTGCGCCTGCAGCCGGAGGGGCCGCCAGGCGTTACAGGGCTCTGCGGGACGCTCCGCCCCTTCCCCACGTCCCAGCCCGTGGGGCTCGGAGCTGCCTGGCGAAGGTGACCTCGGCGGGCAGGAGCAGAGGGGCAACGGGAGCAGGCAGTGGTCGCCCACCTGCCTGCTGTGGGAGCGGGGTGTATCGCTCTGGTCGTACCTCACAAACCCCAGGGATCCTCCAGCCCTGCTCGGCGCTTCCCGCGGGCTTGTGCTCCCCTCACAGATGCAGGAGCAGGGCTGCTTGCTGTGGGGATGCGTGACAACTGCCCTGGGGCTGTGCCAGTGCCAGCACAGCCACCATGGCCAGCTCAGAACCACTCTGTGGGCCACCACTGCCTTCTGCTGCCCTCCAAGAGGGCAGGAGGCTCCTTGTTCAGTGGGTATCAGAGACTTGGCATGAACCGTGACTGGTCCAAGGTCTCTTTGTGGGACCCAGTGAGCCAGACTCCTTGCACTAGCCAGCACTACAGAGCACCATGGAGACGGAGAAATTATTAGTGGCTTTTACGCATTTTGCCTCTTTCTCATTCTGCCAGCCAGTCTGTGCTCCTCTATCTCCCACCTGAGGATGGAGAGGACAGCCTCCCCTAAGGCTTTCCAACACCATGCAGGTGCCAGATCTCGTCTCCAAAGCAGGAACTTGTGTTTGGGAGAAACAGACTGATTTGTGCAACAAGAGCAGTGGTGCATACACCTGTGACATGGGAATGCTGGGGCCGTACATGGGACCGGCCAAGGCTTCAGCCCCCCATGGTGAGCATCTGTGCGCCCTTTGTGGCCAGCGTACGGTTAGGAAGACTGAGGTGAAAGATACAGTGTAACATGAGAGATCAGTGTGGCCCTTGTCATCACAAGGGCTTTGCATTTCCAGCACAGGACTAAGCCATATTGCCTGCACAATTTTTGCCTGTTAGTTTTTTCATAGTCATATTTCCCATGCTTTCCATTACTGCTTTATAGCTCCAGTTAGGAGCTGATGAGCAGCTTGGTTCAGAGCAGAAGCCCTCTTTTCAGCTGTGACAGCGGCTCGGCAAGGACTGGCTTCCTCTGGCAGCAAGATCCTTGGCTGAAGGCTTTCCCTCCACCTGCACCTCATCTGATACTTGCACATTTGGAGGGTTTTTCATGCATGCTCACAGACCAGGGAAAATTTTGCATGCTATGTATCATGTCTGTGTGAGACTCCCTGTTCTCTGTGCCTGGGGATGAGGCAAAGAGCAGCTGCTGGAGGTCCTACAGCCTCTTATTCAACTAATGCAAGCAGCATTTGTGCATTTCAGGACTCCTGTAATTTAACACCTACACCTACATCACCCATTCTGCACATATTTTATCTTGCAGGCTACCCAGATATTGGGCAAAATCAACACAGGCAGAGCTGGGAATATGAAATAATCAAGACCCCTTTGTGTTTCAGATATGGACTTGAGGATACTCTGTTTCCAGCCATGGAGAACAATTTGCCTCCACAGCCATGAGAGCAAACCCACAAAGAATCCTGTGAAAACGCTGTTCATCAAGGTGTGTTGTAGATTTCTCACTAAATTGCTGTGCAGGGGCTTAGAACAGCAGATAGTGTGCTAGCATGGAGTGTACTGATCCAGGGATTTGGGCTGTGCGTCTGCACATCCTGTAGGCAAAATCTGCAGCCAACCTTTGGAGGGGAATAGAAGAGGAACAGTGGAAGATGGGAGGAATTAAAGGTGGTTATTAATACCACTTTTATTCAGAAGGTCTAATATTTTCCTCTGCAGAGATGCCTTTAAGTTGTATTTTCATCCTTTGTGACATAGGCAGATACTGCAGATGGTCTTTGAAATTTGACAGCAAATACTTTGCACAAATACTGCCTTCTTTACCCTGAAATGTTGGTTAGCATGATAATTACCCTGCCCTTGAAGGCCTTTTTCATGTAGGAAAAATCATCATGTGAAATAATGATAGAACATGAATGTTCTCAAGAGCTGGATGTGGCAGCCATTGTCACAAAGTCATTGCAGAAAATGACAGTGACAGAGGCTGCGCGTAAGGAACAGCTAGGGCTAGGCAACTTCAGTGAATGGTCTAGTTAATTAGGGCTTCCCACACCTCTGCAGTCCTTCTCTTCTTCCTCTTCCTTGATGAGCACAGCCCATTTTACTCCCATCAAAATAGCAGCTTTATGTCAGGTGACAGTATGTAACTCCAAAGGCTCAAGGTTGAATCCCTATTAATGATGCATAGTGAGGAAACCATTTTATTTCTTAGTATTGGTTTTATCTTGTTCTTTAAACAGCTCTGAGTGAATCATCTGTATATAAATAGTGTTAAAAGGAGCAATAAGGTTGCAGTATCAAGTGCTCAGAAGTCAGACAATGCCAAGTTTATAGATGCCTGGGCTACTTTAACACTATCCCTTCAAACAGAAATCCACCATCCTTCAGCAAGCCCCAGCACAGGGACTGGCTACTCCAACACACTATTAGCAGGTTACACAATTTCTCAAGGGTTGGCAGTGTATCTTCCTCTACAGTAAGTACGTTTACTTAACATTGCTGAATTCCTCCAACTCTGTTCTTTTAAAGTTGCCGTTTAAGGCAATGCTTAGGTTATCTACATATATGCGGACTGACCATAACCATCTCCACAGAACACCACTGATGGCAGCTTTGCAGAGCAGCTGTGCTTCTTCCCCCTCCGGCACCCAGCTTTGGTTAGTGCTATCCAGACCCAAGGGAGTGCGGGGTTAGGGAATAGCTCTTTGCCTTTCCTCATTGCCTTCCTGCACCTCCTTCTATTAATAAAGCAGCGCGCTGCCAGCGCTTCCCTCCCCTCCAGGCCCGGCAGGCAGGCCAAGCTGCAGGGTGCTGCCAGGCCACGCTGCCTCGCGGACACGGAGCGGGGCCCTGCGCTCCCCGCGGCGCAGGCAGGGTGCTCGAGGAGCTCACCAGCTGCACAGACCAGTTGTGCTCTGAGGTCATTCAGCGCTACCCCATCGCGGAGGAATCCGCTGGCCGCCTTCCTGAGCACGTGCAACATCCCACCCCTGCTGCTGCTCCAGACAACGTGCTCACACCCAGCCCAGCCTCACGCTCCTGAGATGCTCCCAGCCATGCTCCCCATAGCAGGACCCGTCATGCCCAAGACCTCCCAATCAATACTCACTGATCACCACCTACCCAGCCCAGACCCATCCCAGGCTCCTCTCCCTGTGTTGTCCCATTTCACCACTGCGAGAAGCACCATCCCAGTGCCACACAAACTGCTCTTGCACGCAGGTGCCAGGGTCTCAGTGCGTGGTTTGGGGCAGAGCACATCCAGCCCTGCACAGGCATGGGACTGGGATGCAGCACAGATATAATTTTAACCTTCTCCCTTGTAATCTCTCCAGCCTCTCCCTCCAGGGCTCAAACAACACTCAGCATTTGGTATCCAGGATGCACATCAGTGTTGTCTGTCCCTGAGGCTCAGTGGCTTATTTGTAGCCATAGATACAGCTGGTGTCTGGCTGGCTGGGTGGCAGCTCAGCTTGCAGCATCCACCACAGTCTGGCAAGACCGCTGGAGCCTCTGGAAAACCTGGAGACAGATTATGGGAAGGGAAAGATTACAGTGGGGCTTTGTAAGAGGGCAGGCTGGACATGCATGGAAAGAGGGGTTTTGGAGTTGACAGTGCAAGCCAAAGGGAGAGGGGACATGGTGCGAGGGGCTGAGGGGTTTGGACTGTGGGGCAGAGACAGCATACTTTGCTGGGAAAGCCTCTTTCCATCAGGTGTAGTGAGGGCCAGCTGTTTCCTGGAAGATACAGAGCCAAAAGCTGAGAATTACTTCCCAGCTAAGGCAAAACAATGCCCCTTATCTACCTTGCAGTCTTTAAAAGCCTCCTGTCTGCCTTTTGCTGGAAGGCGAAGGATGCTGCCTCTCTGTCGGAGGCTGGATCAGTGCTCTGCTACTTGATGCTGTAGCTTCTTCTGCAGAAGGCCGCAGACTAACCCTGCAGAATGTCACCCGTGGAGCTCTCTTTAGAGACCATTGCTGCTGAGACACTGCCCTCCTGTGTTAGTGCCCGATGTGACACTGAGTGCTGCATGGGCTCAGCTGTCTCCTGAGGACATCCAGGAGAAGCTGCAAGAGCTATAGTAAGTATAGTACAACTTGAATGGAATAGTTTAGATGAATAGAGGATTGTTGCTCACTGTATGTTCAAAATATGAGATAAAAGAACAAGGGGCAGGTGCGAAACAGAACCAAAAAGGCTTTTTCATGTGACATGTCCTTCAGCCATGGAACGCCTTGCCTCAGGATAGTGTGGGTAATAAACCTTTATGTGGGCTCATAAAACAACCAGATGAAGTCTCTGCAGAGGAAAAGCACAAATAAATACAAGATTCAACATCTGCCTCAGATTGCTGGAAGGCAGGAGAATATTTGGGGGATTTGCTACATACTTCCCTGCTCTTGTATCTTTTAAAAGGAATATGCCATCAAATCACACAAAGAACCAGCTTTCAGAGTTAGATGGTCTTTTAGTCCAATTTGGTTCAGGTGTTCTTATTCATTCCACTAATGAAATGCTCTGAAGACATGGGCATGCTGCAATATCTGCTAGGTAAAACCAGCAAGGTAATAAAGTCCGTGACCATACTCTGCAACCACTTGTCCCAAGACAGTCCCCTAGCTACTATTTAAATAGATGAGTGTTTCTATGTCCTGGGCTAGCTTGTCTCCTCTGTTGTCTCTCTCTGTCTGCATGACAACTTTCAGACTAGTCTAGGAGGTTAAATGGGCAAAATAGGGACTCTTCAGGGTAGAGTGTTTCCAAAGATAGAGTGGAATTCATCTCTAAGCATCAGGATCCTGGTTTATTTATCCAATTTCTGAAAAGGCCACCTGAAATACTTTGTCTGTGGGACAGTATTAGAGGAAATGGCAGCCTTCTAGAAAACAATTCTTCAGTTACTGAGGGAAGCTGAGGAACTTTTTCAAATTGATGGAAGAAAGGGATTACTTACTTCTCTGGCAAAGGCAGCCACTTCCATGGCTCAGGAGAAAATCAAGCACTGTAGCCACAGTGAATGGGCACCCTCTGTATGGCTTTAAATGCCCTTCTCAGAGATGCCCAACACTTTTTTGGCTGCTGCAGCATAAGCCAAGTCAGAGGATGGCTCCCACAAAAACAAGTGATTGGGCAGAGAACTAGCAGATGAGCTTCATTACAGGTAAATGTAAGGTAATATACACTTAGGAAAACAAACAAACAAAAACAGAACAAAACAAAAAAACCCTGCCTATATGATATCGAATGTAGATTTTCGGTTGCAAATCAGGAAGAAGATCTAGGAGTGTCATTGGCCAGGCATGAAACAAACAGTGGGATGCCCAGCTGTGCTCCATGCTTGGCAAACCTCAGATGTCATTTGAATCTTGCAGAAAGGAGATTTCATCGGCCTCTGTGACTATGTGAAAAGTTAGGCTTTGCTTGCTGGAGCTTCAGAGCCCTACGCTTGTTGAGATGTCAGCTGGGATCATTCCAGAGGTGAAAGGAGCTGATCCCAGACTAACCCTGCTACCTCCCCTTCCTTCTATGATAACCAGCAGCTCCACCAATTTTCAGCAACTTCTCATACATAATAGGACATTCCCACACTCTCTGCAGAGGGTTTTTTCTTCTAATCACAAAATCAGGAAGAAAGAATGGGTCCAGGATATACATACCACATACTGTGGCCTGGCACACTCAGGCTGCTATCTTACTTGTATTACCATGCAATGGAAGGCTCTTCTGCAGAGCCTTTTCCTTACCAGGAAGCTCAGATATTAAGGCTGTTTTTTTCCAAGAGATCTATGGTTTTGGTTCCTTAGTTTGGACGGCTCAGCCCTGAGCATCAAAGCAGCCACCAAGTCACAGTGCCAGCTACAAGCGAAAACAGCAAACAGTGCTGAATGCCTCTTGATTTCAGGCTGTGGTTGGTTTTAGCTGGAGCCCAAAACTCTTCTCAGGCACAGATCTGAGCACCAGAGGTGCCGCATGAACTAAGTGTTTTTAACATACTGTCTGTGGCATATGACACTGCAGAGAGGGAGCTGTGAAAGGATTGGTACTGAACATACCAAGAATTGGTACTGAACATACCAAGACACTAAACCAAAGTTTATTACCCAAGCCATACAAAACGGGGAATGGATAGAATTTCTGACCTTAAGTATTTGTTTTATAACTCCATAAATCCATAGCAACCTCACCAACTACAACAGAATTGCTTCTATTTACAGCACATTTTGGCTCAGGTTTCATTTGTATGCCATCATTATCCCCCCACAAAGTTACCGTGTTCTGTATGAACAGAAACCAGATGAAAAAACATGGGATAAACAACATCAACAGCATAGAACAATACAGCAATAATAAATGAAATCAATAGTTCATTTTAATAGGATTTTATTTTCTAGATGCTTAAATTCTTGATTTTTAGAGATATTTTTAAAAATACATATTCATTTTTCTTATTTATAGTCATTCCAAAAAAAAGAAAAACATAAATGCCAGTAGTTGCTGGAGGAAACCAGAGTAGCCAAAGTAACTGCATATCTTTGCCCAAGCATCATTTACTGAGTTTCCTAGGATAACTGGCAGTGCTGTGCATACGACAGCATGTGTTTAGTTCTGAATCATCTCACTTCTGCTGCAAAACCTCGCAGTGCAGCTGAGCTAGTAGAGATAATTGGCTTACACTACAGAAGGCTAATCTGCCCATGTGGACACATCTTTCGGCGTTTTTCAAATAAGTCTTCAGTGAAAGGTCACTTGAGTAATTGCTAACAGCATCCAGTCTTTTGCTCTGATAAATTTTGACTGATCAAACCATTGATCTGGACTGGCCACCATGGACAGGTGTCAGCAATAAAGCAAGGACATGAGAGTAGGTATTTTCCTCCACTAGAGAGGAAAATCAAACACAAATCAAAGCCTTTTCCTTAGGGGACATGTACATTCTCTAAATGCTGGCCATCTCCCGGAGTCTCTGCACTACACCCCACTGTTTCTTCAGCAGAGGAAATGGAAAGTGTATCTGTGGTGACCTAGCTGGAGCATGAATTAGTTGCCTCTGTGTAATGTTTACAAGTGACTTTCAGCTGCAGCTTGGGAAGCTGAAAGCTTTCTAGGTAATGTATTATTTTCTTTCAGTGATCTCATGTTTAAAGCATCATTTCCATAGCCTTAGGCTCTCCCATGGGATCAGTAAACTCGCCATTCAAACAAGATTTTAAATCCTTGGTGAGTGACAAGCTGTAATGGTCATTTGAGTCCTAATCCCTCCCTCTCCACTGGAACATCTCACCATCAGTACGTCAGACTGATGCTATCAAAGTTATCACGGGAATAGCAATCACCAGCCATTCAGGGTGAGCCAACTGGAAAATCACAAGGCTTGGGACAGTCTGTTTTCCAACCCATCAGCCTGCAGAGATTTCCGCTGAGCTCTCCCCACCTCTCTTGCTACCACATAGAATGAGACAGTGCAGACATCTCTCTTTTTCCTTTCCCTCCTAGGTCTTTGCCTTCCTTTCATCCTCTACTTCCCAATTTGTGTGGAAAGTGTGTGTGGGGGGGGAGGGGAGGGAGTTAATACTTAAAATGTCCCCTGCTTTATTTGATCTTCTTTTATTTCTTCCTCTTCTGAGTTGTATTCCTTGTCTTTGTGCTGAAACATCCTGACATGTTTCTCCTCAGCCTCCTTTGCACTTGGTACCAGCCCAGCAGAAGTATATCTGGAAAAGCTATGAAATTAGGATTCAACGAGCGAAAGGCATGGGTGACGTCCCAGAAAACTGAAAGCAAGATGTCTGATTTTCTCTAAGTTGCTACTTTTTGCATTATATCACAAACTGTGTTGTCTCCCTCCTGCCCTTTTCTTCAGTACAGGAAGTCCTGGAAATTCAGCTTTGCACTTTGGCATAGGATCTTCAAATCACCACTGCAACAGCCATGAAGTGACACCACAAGACCGTCTTTCTCACACAGTGCCATCGCTCACAGTGTGATGGAGAACGTTTTGCCATGGTGAGGGGTGTTTTCCTCCACCTCAGGGCACCTGGGAATAGACATGTGCCCTGCCTTGCCCCTGCAGTGCTGGCCTCTTCTACAAAGCAGCTCTCCCTTAAGGTCTCTCCCTAGAGGGGCTCTGCCTCCACTTTGTACCACCCACTCTTAGCTACTCAGTACCAAGGGTATCTCTGATGACCTATCTGGTGTCCCGCCAGAGCTGGCTTTTGGTCCATCAAGTCAGAGTGGTAGACAGGAGGCATGGGATACCAGTGACTTTCAGCATGTCACATCACTGCCAGTGATTTTTTGTATCCTGATACCCTGCCTCTACTTGTCATGTCTTTCCATCTGCCTCCTGTGCTTTTCACCTACCTACTTCGCTACAGCTTTCAGTGTCCTTTGACTTTTCATCCTTTTCTGCTCACAGACAGTCAAGACTTATTCAACAGCTCCTTGACAAGCAGAATCTGCACTTGCCAGATGTACTTGGCCTAATGAAAATGGTCTTCAGGTGTCAGTCCAGATCTCTCTTGCTCTTAGTCACTGAAACCCTCTCCTGCCTCTCCGATCTCCTTCAACCCTTTACATTTCCCACCCACCTCTGATTCCAGGCAGCCGACACTCCTCTCTGCTTCCTTCAGTGCCTCCTGCACCTTTCCCTTTCCCAGGCAGCCATGTGCCCTTTGATTGTCCCACCACTCATCACTGCTTCTCCATTCCAGTTTCACCAAAGACTCTTCCTGCCTCCTTCTCCCCTGCCCTAGTGACAAATTGTGCAATCTCTTCTCATTGTGTGGTCTTTGCTTTGGTGGGAGTCACCTAACAAAGGCATCTGCTTACAGACATTCAGTCTGCAAAAAAAAAGAAAAATGAGGGAATGGAGATGTTAAACAGACAGATAATTAAGGATGTCCTGAAGTAGCATTTTTACAGAGGAAAAAAAATACACAGAAAAAGCACACACACACACACACCAAAAAAAAAAAAAAAAAGGAAATAAGTGAGATCTAGCTATATCACCAGCCATTGTAGTGTAAATCCAGGCCACTTGGAAGCCTTTAGCTATGAGTAATGAGTTGGAGCTAGCACAACTTGCTAAGAGGTTGAGTTGCTTAAGCTAACAAGGCTACACATCAGCGATCTGGCTCTGGTTCTGAGTGAAACAAGCTCATGGCTGCTTGCAACAACCTCAACAAAGCCAAACACAACAATATTGCCCTCTGCTTTAGCGTCACGTGGGGCCTCACATCAGTGACGTGTGGGCTGGAAATGAGCAGTGAGAAATAACATTGCCAGAGGGCACTTTTTATTTTTGCTTTTCTAGCTGTAAGTGATTTTAATGGTGTAATTTTGCAGTTGCATTGGCTGGGAAGGGTGCACTAAGCAAAAAATTCTGTTTATCATGTCTAAAATATACAGGGTAACAGGGAAATTACACTATAGTTAACTTTGGTCTAATCCTTAGCTCTTAAATAGGTGTCACAAAGAGTCTTCCAAGTTCTTTGCAATACAAGGAAAAGCCATTAACAGCCAGAGCGCAGAGCATCACCTGAACCACACAGCAGAGCAATGGCACAGTCAGAAATGAATGGAGATGCCACCAACTCTCTGGACACCGATCCTATGCTTAACCATTCTTACAGTGCAGCTGCTCTCCTTTCTTCATATCTTGTCAGAATTTCTTTGCTGCAAATTGTGTTCATTGCCTCTCATTTTTGCACTGTGCACTTCTGAATCTGGCTCTGCCCCCTCTACAGCCTCCTCCTTCAGCTAGCTGGAGACAAAACAGCCAGTTACAGCTGTTGAAATTCCTGCATAACCCTTTCAGCCTTGAGCATCCAAAGCGCCTTGTGTCATCCTGGCAGGGGTTCCTGCATTAGTTCACTATGAGGATGCAAATCCCAGCTGGGGCCCTGAAAGCACCCAGGCTTACTGAAACACCACTGCCCCTCTCCCCTGCATCCCTTCCTCAGTGTGAATACCGGGGCCTAAAAATTGTCTTTAGCTTTTTGCTCAAAGCCATCGGAGGAAGGAACAACACGTTGTCTTCCAGAGACCGTAGGCCGCTCATCTGAGGTATCCTGGCAACTTTCTAATCGTTAAGTATCCTGAATGAAAGAAAGAACCTTAAAGAAATCTTCCACAATCTGTGGGCTCAACAAAAACACTAAAGATAATCTAAAGAACTCAGTTGGAATAATTTCCAACTCCCTTAACAAATAACATCAGCTTTCCTAAAATTCACGGCAAGGCACCAGCCCAGATGCAAGGTTTCCTCCTCACCTCTTAATATAGCTGCGGAGGGAGGGAAATGTATCACCACAGGTGCCAACATCTGCTCCGCACTCTCAAAGAGGAGCTTTGTTTTGGAGCTTTATTAGTCCATTCCATTCTCAACTTTCTGAGGTTGAGCATTGTGTTATTTGCTGGATTTTAATAATATTTCAGTGTCAACAATGAGAAACGGGCAAATGCATAAAATGTACTGGGGGAGATTTTTAAAAGCATGAAAAGGAAACAGGCACCAAACTCCCATCGATCTTCTCGGGGAACTCTGCAAGAGAGTACACTTTGTGGGTCTGCTTTTATTGTCTCTTACCGCAAAAGAAATGAAGCCAGATTGTTTTGTGTCCCTATGGCAAATCTACTTCCTTGAAAAATGCTACCTTCAGTATAGCTTTGTAGAGGCTAAGCTACTACTTATTGCCTGAGTTCGAAAACATTGAAACATCATTGATTAAAGGAACCAAGTCCAGTTTGATTAAGACCTATACTAGGTAGACGACCCTAACCAAATGAGTCAACAAGATATAACAATGTTCTCCAGTGAATCTCTACCATTCCTTCATCTCACAGTTCATTTTCTGCTTATTCCTCCAGCCCTGAAGTGTTGCTAATCCAAAACAGCAGTCATTCAGCTTCCCTCCCATGGCCAACTCTGGAAAAGGCAAGGACAAAAAGAAAGCCTTCAGGACCTAGCAGCAGAGTACCTTAGAGCCAGATGTTGCTCCTGACTAATCTAAAGCTGCAAGCTGAGGAGAGAGAGATGCCTCATGCAACACTATGCAGTGAGACATATTTTTAAAGCAAGTTCACAGTCTTTTATACTGTACTGTAAGTATATGCGCCTATGAGCCAGAAGATAGATGCTTTTTGTACGGAACAAATCAACTTTACTTTATGGAAATATTGGCACGGCTAGATATGTGTGTGTTTGTTTCGTGGAAGAGAATTTATTTATGCCCTTTCTGCCTGTGACCTTTACACTGAAACCCATTTGTGTTCGGAGTCTGGAGATTTAAAAAAAAAAAAAAAAAAAAGACTACTAAATAAAATACTGACTATATACTTTACAGACCCCAGAGTAAAAAGAAATAGTAAAGGTCATCTTAACAGAAAGGAAAGCAGAAAATAGAACACAATACCTCATCAAGTTGATTAAAAATTGTTGCCATAAATACTTTACTAAAATTGCATGAAAAGAAGCTCCCACTCAATGTTTAAATGTCAAAACAAATGATAAATATCTAGAGGTGAAGTGTGTGTAATAAGAAAGTACTTAAATATATGAAACACTATCTAATATTCATGTCAATGAGCAGAAATCAGTCCAGGATTCAACTTCACAGGAACCAGCTATTTAGACTGTAGGTGGATTTTAATAATTTCCCTAAGTAAAAAACTCAATCTTCTTGAGAACAGAGATTATCAGCTCTGGCAGGATACTTGTCATGCTCTTTAGGACTCTTCTTTCGGCTCTTTTCAGTCTTTCTCTTGTGTCTTTTCTGTAGTGGCCACTGATAGAACTAGATAAATCGACCAGAAACTAAAGCATCAAAAGTTCCACAGGAACTTAAGGAAAAATTTCTTAGCAGTGAGGGTGACAGGTTTCCAAGAGAGTCTGTGGAGTCTCCTTCTCTGGAGATCTTCAAAACCCGCTTGGACGCAGTCCTGTGCCACGTGCTCTAGGTGACCCTGCGTGTGCAGGGGGGTTGGACTAGATGATCTCTAGAGGTCCCTTCCAACCTTAAGCATTCTGTGATTCTGTGATTCTATGATTATATCTTTCTCCAGTCCCTGAACTTTTCCTTCAGGGGACCTACTGTGACAGCTTAGGCCATACAATCTTCTTCATTCAGGTATCAAGAATTCCCACATGCAGGCCATGAGCCTTCCTAAGTAGCAATGAGCAAAATCCCAATTGGTCTATGAAAGTTGAAATCAGAAGGTTTCTAAGTTCTCCTTCCTGCAATGGAAAGTTAAAAAAAATGCTGTAGCTTCCTCTTCAGGACAGGTTCTAAAAGTCGTCCTATAATATTGTTTGGGAGAGGCTATTTGCCTCTCAAATTACTGACCAAAAGAAAAAGCCTTCTGATATACTCTTCCAGGAGAAGGGGAAGAAGAAGCATGTCAGTCAGTAACACTGTTCTTCAAATTTCTGATTACATGCTTCCATCTCAGAAGGTAGAAATGCACAAAACATTTTACCAAGAAAATTTTACAACAGATCAAAATTAATCTACTACATAATACACAATGTCAACAGCAATCCCTAATGCTTATAAGAACTGATTAAATTTGAAAGACACAGGCAGTTTGAACTGGATAGAGTCAAATTACAGTCCAAGTTTGGGACTTGTATAAATAATGTGTTGGCAGACTTCTGTAAGCTCTCTTCGGAGTGGGAGAATTGAGCAGTGGAGATGGACGTAGCCATGGGGCTCAAAGATTTGTATTTTTGCAGACTGCCTAATTCAGCAAGTAACAGGTAGAGCTATACAGCTCCTGCTACATGGAACTGCTTTGAAAGGAAAATGACTGGGAATCTGATTTCAAGACAATGCAAACTGTTCATACTTAAATCCTTGCCCTGAACACAGTAGAAACAAAGAGATTCTGTTGACGTATTTTTATTGCCTTTTAATTTTATATTCTTCTCCTTCAGCTAAGGATGAGGTTTGCTCTCCACCAGAGCTCCCTTAACAGCCTCCACTTCCTCCGCATGATTGTCCTCCAAAAGGATCTCCGTTCTTCATATTCCTGTTATTATCCTCAACCCATCCCTTTCTGTGCCCCTGCATCTCTACTTCTGTCCCACGTGCCTTTACTCCACTTCCTGGTATAAACTCTATCCTTCCTATATCCTCTGACAACCCCTGTGCTAGAGGGGTCCAAGCTTTGCGTGCGCCGACTGGCCAGCAAGCAATCCAGGTGATACAGAACTGTTGAACTCGTGCTGCTATGAGTCAGCCCCCACAATGCAGCCCAGATCTTCCAGAAATTTGTAAGAAATAAACAGCACTGAAGACTTCACTGTTTGGTAAAATTTGACTGAAATTCATCCAAAAGCTCAAAAGTTATTAGGAAGGAAGGAACGAGGCAACACAATCACGTAGTCCTGATTTCTTTGGGAGAACAAATTACAAATGATGACTAGAAACAAGCCATGAGTGTGTCTACCAGATTTGCCTCATATCAACGTGGCTCAGTTCCATCACCCGAGTTTGTTGTATCATGACCTATACACAGTCAGTTCTCCCTAGACACAAAGGATACTCTCGGATGTGAATTTTGAAACTCTGTGTGTGTTCTATTAAGGCAGGTATTAACACTAACACATCAGTAGGTATGGGCTAAGTTCCAAAGTTTCCAACTCACACGCCATATTTCTACCACCCAATGAAGGCAAATGCATGATGAAATGCAGTACTTGTCCTAGAGCGAACTACTCTGAATTCTCCCAGGACAATGAATTTGGACAAAATATTCCTCACAGTTTCACCATTCCCCTCTTTCAGAAGAAACTGGGCAAAGTTTAGTGCAATTCCCTGAGACATCCGTCTCTTCACATTAAAAAAAGGAAAAAAAGGCACAAAAAATAACCCTCCAAGCTGGATTGGGTTGTCTTTTGTGAAACATGTCAGCAAGGCATTAATGGAGGAACTCAAGATTCTTTTATTTAAAATCCATATGAGGCAATAGTTTGATTTCATAAACCATTTCATCATTCATCATCTCTATTCTCATAGCAGTGCTGAGAAATGGTATGAGAATGTAAAGTTGGGAACTGAATACGCACTCTACAGACTTTCTGAACCACGCGGCCATCTTGGCTTCTTCTGGTATGGTTCGTACACTGCTATATTCACAGTACCTCATGACTTTGCAGGCACACGGGCGAGACTTGGTTCCACAGGTGAGTCTGCCATTCTCTCATGTGGAGTAGTTAGTCCTAATTATGATGATCTCATAACTATAATAGGGCTTGCAGGACACTGGCCTTCCCTCTATCTTACGTCTCAGGGAAGCAGCACAAAGCCAGCCTAACAGCAGGATCACCGTGGAACTTCTCAACATTGGTTTGATGGGGGATTATCTTAAATAACGTGAGTCACAGTGCCATGAATCCTCCAGGAGAGTGGCACAGTGGCAGCAGAGCCTTACAAGCCTGAATCAGCTTCCCCTGCACTGCCTAGACCTCTAAGAATAGGCCCAATTCTGCCCAAAGTGAAGCAACGACCTGCCGATGGGAACATGGAGTTCAGCAGCCAAACCGGAGCGTCCAGTCACCAACCAAGGGCCCGAGGCAAGGAGCAAGGTATGTTCTTGCTCTTACATCTTAGAGGTCTTCATGGAAGCTTTTTGGAGGACAACAGCGTTTCTTTAGTGTCTGCTCAGCTTTGTGGAAGGAGAAGTATTTTCACCAAGGAGCTACACAGCATATTCCAGGATGACCGGGACTAGTAGGTCATGGTTCATCAGAATACAGTAATTCACATTCAATGCTGTTTATGTTTATTTCTCACAGACAGTGCTCTGGTTTTCCTGAGACACGTGCACCTCAACACCCTCCAGACACAGGTATGTTTACCTCAGAGCTGGAAATCCCACTGCCCAACAACTGTAAAAGCAGCTTTTACAAGTGTTTTTCTCAAGAGTGCATGCAGAGTTTCAATGGTCTTTTAACCGTATTGACATGAATATAAAAAAGTGAAATTTCAGATCAGAAGGATATCCCATATCATATTCTAATAATTACACGATACATAAGGACAAATTTTAAAATCTTTATAATCATGGCTTTTGACATTTTAAAATGTTTAGGGATCTATTTAGAAAATAAGTACAAGTCAGCAGTGTTATTTCAGAAAAGTATTTTACAATTGATTTTGATAATTTTAAATATATATCAAGCAAGATAGTCTTATCATTTTCTGAGTTCCTAAACAGAAATTGTTTATCTTATGGGCATTTTATTGCTGCTAAATATATTTTTTCAGCCAGTTAATCATATCCCTTCTTGCTTCCTCAATATAAGGTTTATCCTGAGGATTGATATCTTCTCTTTTGCGATGTACAAAGCCATGAGTCTGACCAGGATAAATTTTAACCTCATAATCTACTTTACACTTTTCTTTAAGCTTCTGCTCCAGTTGGGTAACCTGTAACACAGAGTGTTCCGTCATTGCTCATATTGAATTAATGTGTTATTTTTCTACAGTCTTCAATATGTCCCAAATGTGTTTGTTACAACACTTTTTTTTTTTTGAGACAGGTTTTTTCCGCAACAGTAAAATAACATTATCTGATTGTATAAAATTACCAAATATATATGTCAGTCTCAAATCTTATAATATTACATTTATGTCAGTGTAAAGATATAAAACACTTCCTGCTCATTATCACAAGCAAGATCACCTGTAGTAATCACTGTACAAATTATCGCAGCTAGGCTTCAAGAAAAAAAAGGGGCAAGATTTTGATTCCATTTAAAATTGATTTGATGGAGGGCAGGCATTGGCACAAACC
>NW_010579283.1:1513-33610 GCF_000705375.1 Tinamus guttatus | reverse complement strand
CAGTCAATAAGAGCATACCGCCCTTTTTGGACTCCTTTGTACATAATTAGCCTTCTCTATTTATCCTGTTCTATTTCTTTGCTCCTCAAGATTCCCATACTTACTTTTTTAATAAAAACCTACAGGACAGTGGTGAAAGACATGAATAGTCACAGGATTTTTCGAATTTTTCTGCAACTAGTGATGCCAGGTGGGGATTTTCTGCTGATTTTATGCATTGCCAATATGACTAAAGGGAGGGTCCTATCCTAAACCTGCCACAAGTCTTCCTTTGACTCCATTGTGGATGCTCATCCCTTTCCTCCTATTAACATTTTAAGAAGTTAGAGAAAGAGAAAGGAAAGATCAAATCAGTTTTCTAGTTTCTCTTAATTAAATACCAAGTTATGAAATGAGCATGCAAAACAACAACAAAAATTATCTCTGACGAGAAACTTGCCTGCTCCAGGGGGATGAAGTCATCTTTTTCAGCAAAAATGAAGAAAGTGGGATGAAGTAAACTGCATCCATCCTCAAAAAACCTGATCACTCCTAGGGAAAAATACAAACATAAGATGATCCATGCTGTTTTTAAAATCTCTAGTAAAGCAGTACAATCAAAATAAATGGCAATTCCATTTGTTAGACTGATTAAAAGATCAGTTTGTAAAGGGATTAAACATGCTTCACTTAAAAGTTTGTTTTTTTCACATGAACTTCCCATGTTTTGGGATGGGATTACAGATAAAAATAACAGCTCTGTCTCAAAAGGTCATGTAAGAAGCTTTATATGTTTGTCCCATCCCTATGATTTTCTTTGACCACCTGCTTTTAACCACCATCAGGGCGAGGATACTGTGAATGCTTTACTCTATACACCATCTAGTCTCTCACCTGGTATGTCTGTTCTTAAAAGGATTATGACCAATTATCATACCAGATACATGGCTAGTGTTTCAGCGTACATGTATGTTATACTGATGCAAATTCAGAGTAAACTGATTTTCTGTGTCTGCAAAAGGTAAAACACTGAGAACTAACACCCTGATCACTCACTGGTTATATTATTACCACAGAAAAGTCAAAACTTAGCAAATATTGATGAATTCATTCACGTTCAACCAATCAGTACAGCAAATGGTCCCCGTAAGCTTTCTAGGAAAATACCTTCAGCTTCTGTACATCCAAGATGGATCTAAATTGCTCGCGGTTATACAGGATTGCAACACAATTTGTAACACAAATGGAAATGTGAGAGTAATACCACAAGGTTTAACACAGAGTTAAAAAAAATGGCTTGTATTAGTAATAATGGATACTGTTTCCAGTAGTAAAATCGAAGAAACAATTGAAAAATTGTTTATGTCATGATTGGAAGTCCTGCAAGCTGACAAGCCCACAGCCACCATGACCCACCCATCAGGAGAAGACCCTGTGCTTTAGCAAACAGATGGCCAAAGTGTTGCCATCAAAGACAAGACCCAAACAAGGAGAAACAGACAACAAGCAGCAAACTGTCTCAATATTTATGGAAGTCAAGGTGAACAAGATTCAGATGCAAAGATCCACCCCATAATAGCTGAGAGCTCCTAAAAGACATAAAATATTTATCTGGGAACTGTTTTGTCAACACCTATCAAAAGGAACCTGAGACACGACGACGCCCTGGTATTTCTTGTACTCTGTGCTGCATAGAAGTGGTCCTGGCCATACACTGTGAATACATATCTCTTTCTGCTTATGATCAGATGTGTGCAAAAAGTCAAGCTGCTTAAAGATTTTGCATAATGAAATCAACTCTTTATAAGGTCTAACACAGAATTTTGCTACACAATACTCCTAGGGAAAAATTTCCTGCTGCAATCATGTCACAACATTATAGACAGCTTACACTTACCATAGTTGGACACCCCAGCCTTTAAATGAGGGTTTTTCAGCATCACATGATGTACTGCTGCTCCACCCCAGCAAAAACCAATGACCCCAATCTTCTTGGCACCACATTGTTCCTGTAGGTACTTCAAGACGACATCAATTTCTCTAAGACATGTAAACAAAGTGAATTAAGTCTTTAAGTATTTTCTGGAAATCTGAAAATAAAGTACAACTAATTAAATTTCACTGCATCTTCTACCATTTCTGCCCCATTTTTGGATTTTAGCATATCCTAAACTATTACAACATCAAGATTGGACTGTAGTTTTGAAAGTCAAGTCAATCATTTCTAAAATAAATGATAAATTTCAGGAGAGAAGTAAAACAGGCAATGCGTGAAGGAGAATAAATATGTCTCCTTAGATCGCGGTTATTGCAACCTGAGCTGATTTTATAAATGGCAACTCAATCAATTACAAAGATGTCAGTAGTTTTCTCATAGGCCAACAAGTATAAAAGCTTAAGAGACATATAGCTAGTCAAGCGTATCCCATTATCACAAGTGTCACCAGAAGTAAACTGTTCGTGGAGAAATCAAGTACTAAATCAATCTGTGGAAGCCAATTTTGAAAATGTTGAATCAAATTGATCAGCAAAATAATTATGTAACTTAGGCTACTTGTCAAATACAAATGGTGAAAATGGCACACATAAGAGTGGCAAAGTATTGTACTTTGAACTGGCTAGGATCTGTCGGGGAACAGGACTAATAAACTCTATTGAAATGGGGTTTCATGACAATTTCATTCTAACTCTTCCGCATGGAAGTTGGACCTGCCTCCAAGAATTGGCTCAAATTGAATTGGAAGGAGTCTGCTGCATCTTCTAGCCTCAATCTTTTTTTTTTTTTTTCTTTTGAAACATTTATCTCACTTCTGCTCTCTGCAGATGGTATTTGTGTCTGAAAGTCACTTTTATTTCAGTTCAAGGTTTCTGCTTTTCTCCAAAGAGCACCCTGCACATGAGTCAACCACGAGCTTGACCCATGGACACCACTGAATTCTTGTTTGCAGAGACACCCTGCTGCTTTTGATCCACTAATAACTTTGGACCTGATCCTGCATCTTTCCTGAGGTAAAAACTCCTGCTAAAGAAGCATGACCACATGTTGGGCAATGAATATCAGATGTACTTGTCTATTTTGCTGGAATCACGAGTTTTCAGCCAATCATTGAAAGAAGCCCAGTCATTAGAAGGGTTCCAAGGTTCTTGTCCCACAAAAAAGTCTGGGCAGATGGCTCTGTAGGAAAAATTAAACACTTTAAAGCCATGAAATAGCACTGATACAGGATTAAAGGTACATCTATATGTTTGACACAATAAATTCGTTTTGCTTAATATACAGAGAATTTAATCTACGTCCATGTATTATACAAGAGACCTCCATTATTCTTCTACATCTAATAAGAAGAGTTAGTCTAATTTCCAGATATGTTCTTCCTTGATGTAACACATTAATAGGACAATTTTCTAATTGCAATTAAAAAATCCTTAGCAATTTCTTACCAAATTCCCCAAAAATTCTGCAATTTGCATGTTACATACACTTGGGCTAAAAAGTATTACCCAGAAACTGTATGGAAACGTATGGAAAGATGTATGTCTCATGAGCTTCTCACATATATGCTTTCCATGTATCTGAAAATATATTTCTTTCACTGCACATGCTGGTATACTTCACCTTTGTCAGATTTCGTTCAGCTTTTCCAAAAATGTTATCATAGCAATAAATGCCGAACAAGGAAGGAGGAATGAGGCTGTTTAAAGCTGGTGAAGGTGACCCAATAACCGTGTTAAAGCTGGAAAATCAGACTTCTCTGTGTTTATCCTCTCTTTTTCCATATTTGCCTACTACCTAGTTATTGTAGGAATAGTAAGCAATGTTAGATTCTTTACACCGTTTTAATAAATATGATATACCTTAGAAAAAAAACTAAAATTGCACATATTTATATGGTTTAGAAAGGAAGCTGTTGGCTAGACAACTTTCTTATTATAACAACACTTTCAAAACAGTAGGGCTTCTTACACGTATCCATGTGTGGTGAGCAGATCAGCTATGTATCTGGTGTTTGGGAGCTGCCATCCAAATATATCATGAATCACGATCACGGCTTTGTCTGATTTGACAGATGGTTTGCAAACATACGCCTTGATGTGCCCAACTTGTACTTCCTGCCCACGACCCTCATGGTCAAACCTGTCTCCAATATCGCATGGGCAGGGTTTGGCTTCATTCGCCATGTGTGATACTAGCGTGGAAGGAACAAACAAAAAATTAGCAGTGAATATTGACCAAAACAGATCAAAACCCAGTGTTATCATAAAATACAGATTTTTCAATAATTATAGCACTATTATGAACATAGTGATTATCCTTGGATCTGAAATGTGACATTTATCAAACAGCACTTTGATTTTCTATAAATAAAAATTTTGTTAGCGCTATTTAGGTTATAGACAGGATAAAATCATATTTATTTAATGACAAGTAAGAACCATTTAAACTCCAACATAAGAAGGAAAAAAAATAAAGAAAAAAGAGACAAAAGATGTGAGCAAAAGTTCCTTAAGCTAAGTTAAATGTTTTGTGAACAAGTTGGCAGTAAGGTATGGTTAAATTTTTATGAACTATTGCATAAGTCAGGGTAAACAGGTTATCCACAAAGGTGAAAAGTGCCAGTAGATATTGATGCAAGTTTATCTAGCTACTCAGTCTCAAGTTAATGACTGTAAGCCACCAGAAACGGTCACTGGCCCCTAGACCTGGATTAACTGCCTGGGTAAACTGAGCTCAGATGGCTGTACAATGACTCAAATAATGTATGTGAATATGCGCCAGGTGCCTCATGTTCAGCTTGTTCAAAGTTATGAAGAGAGTCTAGCCAAAACCTAATGTAATATGTCCATGGACCAGTTGCAAAGGTGTCTGAGCTCTAAGACAACAGCACAGTACAGAAATGGAGCTGTATCTGACCACTCACAATATCCTCACAGACACAAGAGCAAGAAAAAGGTTGCTGTTCCTTAAGTACTTGTGGCACAAAAGGGGCATCTCTAGGAAAATAAAACCATATCAACGGAAGATTTTCACAGATTTCTAGAGACCAAGATGTTCTACAATTACCAGCTCACAATTTCAGACTACCACAAGCAGGGTTGGCAGGGTTATGCTTGAAGACGTTGCAAGATTTCATCCTCCCCACATCAGTTCAAGATGAGCTGTATCTTTTTGATACATAAACTGTGCTCACCTTGGACACACATTTATACTCATCTTAGATGTTTTCTTAAATAAGCCATCTCCACCTATATTTGGTGTTTTTTCCCATGTTATAGCCTCCCCTGTAAGATCCAGCTAGACTCAGATATAATTAAAAATATACTTATCATGAAAAAAGAAGTAACAGGCATATAAGACAAATAGAGTTTAAATATACAATAGAAAAGAGCTGACGTCTAATTTTTGCTTAACTAATTCTGGCATCCCTTTCCACAAACTGTTTTCTTTCTTTTGAGTAGACTAAAATTCAGAAAATGTAATAAAAAGAGCAATTGAATATTAAAGAAATTTATACTTCACAGCTCAAGTAACACAAGTACAATGTCCTTAGCAGTCACTATGCCCTTAAAGGCTGCAATTGTAGACATTGTGTGTTAAGTTATCTGATAACATTTAAAGCAGAATTATAAATTCAAAGTACGTAAAGATACGGCTCAGGAAAAGAGTTCCAGACTAAAGCTTGAATGAAGTTTGCACAGACTTACAAGCCATATAGATAAGACTTGTAAACTTTGTATGCACGCTATGCAAATAATTTGTAATAAATGGTATATGCTGTTTTTTAAGTACTTTCTCATGCAGAACAGCCATTAAAGTCAAGAAAATGTGCCTACCTGTGGCAATCAAGCAGGACCGTGCCCAGGGAGCCCTGAGGGGACAGCTGCCCGCAGCACTGCGAGGGGCAAAGGCGCCAGCAGAAGTGCCAAGTCAGAAAACACGAGGGGTTAGAGCAGGGATCACGTCCCTTCAAGTAACCGTTACGTAAGGGGCTGCCTTTGCCCTCGCCCGTCACTGAGCCGCACAGCTACGGTTCCTCCTTTTAAAGTGTGCCGTTTCCTTGAAACTGCACCAGGGACATGCCTGTGTGGAGCAAGAGCGCGTGTGAGCGGGAATACCGCACGCGAGCACGGGCCGTGCTCTGCAGCTTGCAGATGCCCTCTCTGTAGCTTCGAGTGGGGCTCGCTCGGCAGAGCAATGCGCTTAGACAGACAGACGGGTGCTGCTGTGTGTGTAGGGGCTGTGCTGCGTGGCTGTTAAGCAGGAGGTTGGCATTTCGCCCCACTGCCTTGCAAAGTGGAGGCGGGGAGAGCTAGCGACAGAGAGTGCGCTGACCCTGCACTGCTTTAGGTAGGACAGAGTTCATCCAGCACAGGAAAAATCTGCAGATTGCTCTGCAAATAAACAGAAATCCAGCACGCTTCTACCCTACCCCAGCACACCTTATCCATCAAAAAAAACGTCCCTTGAGTCCCCTGGAGACCCTTGAGTTCTTAACTCCTTTCAAATTAAAATGACTTCTGTAGTTGTTGTTATTCCTTCCATTCCTTCCATTCTTCTTCCTGTTTTTTTTTGTACTGGATTCCTGAGGTTAACCCATAAAGAGCTTTATCAAAGGACATTAGCTATCAAACTTCCTTGTTTCCTGAAAGACACATCTAAAATATAGCACTAGACGCACAGGTGGTGCGGCCACAGCTTTTCTCTCAGAAAAGGGAACGGCCTTGAAATTTAGTGCTTGTGTGTGAGCTCATTTCCCATACTTGGAATATTTATCATTTGTCATCATTTATCAGTATTATTTATTTACAACAGTTAATATATTTGGATAAATGAACCCCAAAAAAAAGCCAACTAAAGAATACCAAAATGAAGCAAAGAGACAAAAACAAATCATTTTTTTCTTAACAGTGAGGGTGACAGAGCGCTGGAACAGGCTGCCCAGAGAGGTTGTGGAGTCTCATTCTCTGGAGATCTTCCAAACCCGCTTGGACGCAGTCCTGTGCCACGTGCTCTAGGTGACCCTGTGTGTGCAGGGGGGTTGGACTAGATGATCTCCAGAGGTCCCTTCCAACCTTAAGCATTCTGTGATTCTGTGATTGAGCAGGAGGAGCGTTTCTCACTCAAAGAATAGTTTATACCACATACGGTGTTTAGATTCTCATAGCAACTTCAAATAACAGAAGTAAAATAAATGCTAGAAAAATAGCTCTTCAAATCCTTCCTAGAAAAAAGAAATTATGGCAGTATGTGCAATACATGCAATAATATATTGCAATATATACAATATATATTTTTCTCTGAATTTGCCTAACTACCTTTTCACTTCCCTTAGTTCTTCGTATACGTAATACCATGCCCCCTTATCTTAATACTAAAATTAAACCTGAAAAGCTAAATGGATTTTAATATGATTTCCTGCTGGTTCCACGTTCCTTTCTGAACAATCCTTTTTCAGAACTTATACACCAGTAAAGCCAGACCCTCATCCACCACACACACCACCTCTCTGCCTGTAGCTGGTTGGACTTCATACTGTAAGCACACACCTCTTTTGGCTCTACATCTGAATTTCCAGTTACTTCATGAGTCACAGGTTGTTCAAGAAGATTTGGCTGTGCTTGTCTTTATGTATTTTACCCTTCAAACTACTACTGCAACTGTTTGCATAATCACAGCCTTAGTGTTAGAGTACACACGCTGTTCTAATATTTATGAATGACTATTGTGCTCTAAATATATGACCTGATTGTCCTCTTGTAACAGATCTACCCTGGCAAGGGTGGTCTGACGTTAATGGGCCTCCGCTGAATTCAGAGATATCCAGGTTTTATGCTGGGGTAATTAAAGGTACAATGATCTTCCAAACAACAACAAAAAAAAAAAAGTGAAAACCCACAGCAAAGAGAGACAGAGGAATTAATTAACAACACTGATTATTTTTAAATGAGGCAACTATAAGCTATGGTTCTTTGACGTTATATTTGAGAGAAAAAAATCTCCACAATGTATTATGTAATTGTTATTAATTTAAGGTGCTTCCTCTTCTATTAAATGTGCTTATTCAGTCAGATGATCATATCCTTTCTTCCTTCCTCAACAGAAGGTTTATCCTGAGGATCGATATCCTCTCTTTTGTGATATGCAAAGCCATGAGTTTGTTCTAGATAAATTTTTACTTCAGAATCAACTTTATAATTTTACTTAAGCTTCTGCTCCAGTAAGGTGACCTGTGTTAGAGAACATCCTACTAAAAATATTAATTAAAATAGCCATATTCCATGGTGCCAGTCCTCAGCTTATTCATAATTCAACTCCCAGAACTAGCAGGCTCTCCTATTGACAGAACAGAAATTTATAATTTTACTTAAGCTTCTGCTCCAGTAAGGTGACCTGTGTTAGAGAACATCCTACTAAAAATATTAATTAAAATAGCCATATTCCATGGTGCCAGTCCTCAGCTTATACATAATTCAACTCCCAGAACTAGACTAGACAATATTAAGCAAGCTCTCCTATGGACAGAACAGAAGAGAAACATTATATAAAGAAAACTCTTTTTTGAAATAAGGGTCTGGAAAGTTTGTTAGAACATAAAGGGAAGTCCAACAATTTGCAATGAAATAAAGAAAAGTATCTCCTACATGTTCAATATGCTAAAATATATTGAATAAATAATGCTAAATATGTTGAAAATGAATAAAAAGCCCACAAAAAACACCCATGGATGCAACTTGTTACATGATTTATGGAAGTATGTGCTCAGAAAGCTTGGACAATGTTTCTATTTATTTAGAAAAATGTAAATGAAGGCAAGGAGTCAATTTTGAAATTTTAGCAAGAATTGTTGAAAGTAAGTGATAATGTCACTTCCAGATTTCAAAGAATCATATAATTTTTGAGGTTAGAAGGGCCCTCTGAAGATTGCGTAGTCCAGCCCCACTAGGGTCAGTTGCAGCAGTTTGCTCAGGGCCATTTCCAGTCAGATTTCCAGACAGAAGGCAATTGTTAGTGGCATACTTGACTAAAGGGAATTCATTGGTTTTTTTTGTTTGTTTGTTTTTTGGCAAAAATGAAAGCTGTAGGGCTCAGCAGATTGGATACATCCTAAGAATCCTTGATTAGTCCTAGGAAATAACAAAAACAAAGACCAACTGACTTGTAAATGAATTTCAGATATCAAATACAGCCCTTTGCTCATGCAGTGAGAAGTTTTTTACATCTCATGCAATAGGTACCCATAAACATCAGCTTTAACTAGCAAGCTGCTACAAACAT
Source organism: Tinamus guttatus (assembly GCF_000705375.1). The sequence continues at coordinate 24,357 of NW_010579283.1, read as the reverse complement.
GGCTCCTAGAAGAATACCCTCCCAGATTAAAACTCTCTTTGAGACAGTTTGTTAAGATACAGATAGAATATCTGCGCTAAGAAGACTTGCAAAATGCCTTTTGTAGCATACAAGCTTAAATTCTTTAAAACTGATTGGGAAAGTCAATGTTTGGCTCAGTAGTCCTAGAATTACATTTGGAGAGTACTATCAGAGGACAGGTGATTAAAAAGTACGGTAAGTATGCACTTGCCCATAGAGAGTTGCAGCAGCCTTTAATTGCGGGTATGTCATCATCAGGTAAGTATAGCACCCCAAAAAAAAAAAAAAAAAAAAAAAAAACAATGACCTCTAATTTCTTTGCACCACACTGTTCCTTTAGATATTTCAGGACAGCATCAGTTTCTCTCGGACATATAAACAAATGGAAAATAAGCATCCATAGTAAGACGAATATTTGAAAATCCAGAAAAAAAAATATAAAAATGCATATAGTGCTCCCTACGTCACGTTGTTACAATCAGTTTCTCTCGGACATATAAACAAATAAGCATCCATAGTAAGACCAATATTTGAAAATCCAGAAAGAAAATATAAAAATGCATATAGCGCTCCCTACATCACGTTGTTACAGTATTTTCTTCCATGTACTTATTTTCTTCCATACACTAATATTTCAAATATTAGGGGTTGCTAATCTGAAATCTTCAAAAACAGGGAAAAATAATGGAATTAAATAAAAACACCATATGAATATGGTGACATGAATACATGAATAACATATATTGAAGGAAACTTAAAGGGATAGTCAACCTAACAAATGTGGAAGATATTTTGAGAATTTACATGCAGCTTGAAAAAACAGTTTGCCCAAATGCTGTATTCTGAAAACACCATTTACCCCTAAAGCGGATGTTGCCATGGAAGGGCAATAAAGAGAAGATATTGGTGGGAGAGACATAACAGTTAAGTCTTTTTTATCACCTTGAGAGTATATTATCAGTTCCAATTCCTTGCCGACTGGGGCAAGTTGTGTATGATGTCAATGCATCTTCCTTAAACACTATCCGCCAACACACACACACACACACCCTCAAAATAAGTGCCAGGAATCCTTTCTTCACCAAACCTGACATGTGAAACATGTGAGTCACCTGCAAGACCTGGCACGCAGAACCCAACCCTCCCTTCCCGTAGCAGCAGCCAGGGGACAGATCGCACGCTGAGGTCCCACAGCTGAGCTGTCTGTGACAGGAGCTCTATCAATGTGATTTGCTTCATCTCCCCTAACCTTCCCTCCAAAATGCATAGGCTCAGCAACTGCTTTAGTGTTCTACTCCTAACAGGCCAATAAAGACATGCACTTTCACAGGAAATTAATTATTTTGGTGTCTAATTAGTCTGGCTGCTAAGTCTTGCCTCTGTACACACAGAGACAGTGTTGTCTTGCCAGCAGTTCCTGTCTGTATTATTGAGGCACCAAGCTTTGCTAGGAGACACGAGGTCTTTGCTGATATGCTCAGGCCGTGTGGTGCACAGGAGGTAAAGAGACATGAAATCTTCAGCGCCAGGATCAAAAAAGCAACACTGTGTGCATGCTAACCTTAACAAGCTACATTCCATCAACAAGTTAAATTCAAAGCTTATTGGAAGCCAGGGCAGATTGCTGCCTGACCGCTGCTCATCAAGGAGAGCTTCGCATATTAAGCAAAAGTTTCAGGCCCTGAATGGTCTCAACAAGCAGCTCCTCGCTCAGGACAAGAGCCATTTAGACAAAAGAACAGTCAGATGGCTGCGGGATGCTCTCCTGACACTAGGGTTTAAAGGTGAAAAGATTCTAGGCCAGATCACAAAGAGGAAAATACCTTTGCTTGGCAAAGGGCCTTGGCGTCCTGTAAACAGCCTGATTTTAAACAGCCCACTGACATGCCTGGCCTATAAGCTATGGCACGACTGCAGTAATAAAGAGCAGGAGCTGGTGCTTGCCTATTATTTTAGCTATTTCAGCTGTCACTCTACCTCCTCCCTCCAAGTATATCATCCTGTTTGATTTTGAGCCATATTCAGGTAACCATCAGTGTCCATTTTAGTCAGTGTGCTCTGCTGTCACTCTGCCTAGCAGACACAGTAGCAAAGAGCCCCTGGGTGTTACCACCTCTCCAGAGTGGTTACATTTCCACTGTGAAAAGACATGACAATTTGGATCACAGAGCACTTTGTCAGAAGCAGCCTCTGAGGCAGAGGAAGAAAGCCCTAAAGCTACCTCTTGGATTCTCTCAGGAAAGACCAACACAAGAGCTGCTCTAGGCACTCTGCCACCGTGCAGGAAGAAGCCAATAAAGCCTGTCTCAGAAGCTGCAAGTGAAATCTAAAATGGGTACTACAGACTCCAGTACTGAAAGGAAAATATAAGTCAATGAAACCAAAGGACCTTCTAATACAGCAGGGATGATGTGCATCCAGGAAATCTGAGCAGTGAAGAAAATGTCAGCACTGCTGAATACACCCCCAATCAACTATCCTAAAATGCAGAGAAAAAAAGTAGTTATGTCAGTAGCTAGATAGAACTGGAACTAACACAGAGATTTTCAGCAGTGATGCCAGAATATCATCTTTAAGAGTTAATGAACTTGTCTTTGATCCTACTAACTGCAAGGACATACAGATGGCACCCAGGGATAGGCTTGTACCTTCCCTTTGGCCTTTGCCAAAGCAAGAGCTTGACTCTGAGGTTGTAGCAGCACCAGCTCTGTTCTCCCTCTGCTATGTAGCTGTGCAAAAGAGCTGAAGTGCTAGCAGAAGGGTCTTGCTTCATGCAAGTTACCACAGTACTCTTTCAAGGTAGCCAATATGCCATGTCAGGAGGCCTCAGGAAGGCCTGACCTCCATCTTGCTGTGGAAGCAGCTGTTAAGCTGAGGTTCTATCACACGGCCTTGTCTGAGCTGCAGCTCCCACAGCATCACAGCCTCACTGATAGGTTAGCTGTATCCAGGCTCAAAGCAAAAACAGACCAACAAACAAAAAAGCATATGGACCTGGACAATTAGTAGACAATGCAATATCCAGCTCCCAGGCATCTTATTTATTTTTCTTGCATCTCAAGTTCTCAGCCTATTGTCAAACTTGGATCAGCCATCAGAAGACTTCCAAGCTTCTTTTTTCTTCAAAAAAGTTTGGGCAGATGGCTATGCACAAATAAACAACTAAATAATCAATGCTAAATGAATTCATCAAATCTTTTCTTGAGAAAGTCATACTTATCATTGCTAACTATTCTACAAAAATGTCTATATGCTTTAGAAAACATCTGTAAGTAACTGTATATGTTTTTTTCAATGAATAAACATCATAACATCATTTGGGATACAAACTTTGAAAAAGCAAGTATTTCCATCACGAATATTTTACCATTTTGAGTGTATAAATCAAAACTACACACAATGAAGGAATTAACTTCTAAGAAATGATTAAAGAAGGTTCTGATTCCAACAATATTAAATCTCGCAAGCAGTGTAATACCGTCAATGAGGAAACAATGATGAAATCCATCATTAATGGTTCCAATTAAGCAGGTAATTATAGAAGAGCTTTTCATTTACTACAAAGCACATCATGAGGCTTACATGTATCTTAGAGAAAAAAAAATATGGTCTGAGGTCTGGGAAGAAAAAGGTCAAAGGGGAGAATGCATGGGAAGAAAGGGACAGTCATTTACAGGGGACATCCTTTAGTGACTGGAGAAGGAGTTACTGATGAGCACATTTCCTGCGTTCCATAGGAGAGATGGCCTAACCCTGGCTCCACATGACCTCAGCTAACAAGTGTTGCACAACAAGCAGCAGTTATGGTGGAGCCAGTAGAGGATAATACAGTCGCCTAAGGCAAAAGTAAACAAGATGGGACCTTGAGGCTTCCACCTCAAGCCCCAGGATGCTGGTGTGTGTGGTCCCAAACACAGCCCATGGTAAAACAATGGGATGTTTTATCAGCGTGGGTGGAGGGAAAGACAGGGCTACAATCGTAAGTGTGACATGGCATGAATCACAGAGTGTTACAGAAAAGCATTCAGATAATGTGAAGCAATGACAATTCATCAGAAACTGGGTACTTTTTAAATAAGTAGACTCCTACTGAAATAATGACCAACAATCTGTCTGGAAGAACCTAATAGAACCAACTTGCCAGTATCCTCCACAACATGAAAGTTATATGTCCGGTCTTGTATTGTAAAAATTATTGCATTGGGTTACAAGACAGACATAATTTCAATCATGGGGCAGAACAGGAGAGGTGAAGTCTTCATGAAGATGGAAAGGAGCAGACTGTAGACTGCATTCATTGTCCTTGTGAACCAGAAATCCCTATTATATCACCATTATCAGACAGAGGCATCTAGATCACCCTCTGACTCTGCAAACAGGAACCACTAAGGGCATCATCTATACTATACAAAGCTATACTACTACAGAATGAGACAGGGCTTTCTTTAGGGACTGGAGGTCTCAATGGTCCAGTCCCAACTCTAAATGCATGTTGAAACGTGCACTGCAAATCCAGGCACTGCAAGACACAGCACAATGTTGCAAGACATTGTTCCACTTGGGAATTTAAGACCTGCAGATCACCAAAGCTGAGTGTGAAAGATTTATGTGGAAGAAGGGGATTATGCTTAATACCCCATGTATACATATGATTCACCAAATTTTTGATGATGACTTTTTTTTTTAAATCCCATTGTATAATTTAACTTAAAAGAAGATTTATTGTAAAGACTTCTTTAAAAAGAATATATACTTCAAAAAATTTCTTTATTTGTGTTTCAGAACACACTACTTTTTAAAGCCTTTCCGCATCACTGGGAAGTTTATCAGAACCACTTCTTTACTGCATCACATGAGAGCAAGATTTTATTTTTTTATTTAGGAGAGTAAAAGACTCCTTACATGCACCCATTAGCTATGAGCAGATCAGCCATGTATGTGGTGTTTGGGAGTTGCCGTCCAAATATGTTATGAATCATCACCATCACAGCGTTGTCCAATTTGCCAAATGGTTTGCAAACATACGCCCTGATGTTCTCGACTCGTACTTCCTGCTCGCAACCCTCGTAGTCAAACCTGTCTCCAGTATCATGCAGGCAGGGCCTGGGCTCATTAGACATCTAGGAATCTGCAGGAAAGCAAAAAGGACAAGCAGCAATTAAAGTTATTTATTTGTGGCAATACCTATTGCTGTGGGTCATAGTCTTCATGCAATCTGCATAGTCCCCTCCAAATGCCTAGTAATAAGCACTTTGCACTGCAAGGGTAGAAGTGAAAGCTCTGGGTGTTTTGTTAATAGGTCCTTGACATCAGCCCTTTTTGGTTTCTGTAAACACTCCCAAATTCCAGGTCACTCACAATATTCCGTGACTGCAACGAAGCCAGGAAAAAAGGACTTTTGTACATGAAAGTTTGTCTAATTCGATCATTTGGGTTAGGTGATAACATTAAGGACATTATGTCTACCTACAAAACTTAGACTTCAAACTGTTACAGCTTTCTACCCATAATTCTTGGCTTTGTGCTTACAGCAACCCTATGTGCCATAATTACATTTTAGTGCAATTGCCCTCTGCCCTACGTTTCATTGCCCTCCCTCCAGCATGGTCTCCTCCTCACAGGCTGGCATCTGGTGTTCTCTTCCTGTTACTACTGGGAGACTCTACCATCAACATCCTGCTCTACTGCCTTTTACATTCCAGTTTGCATTGCGCATGCCCCTTTCTCTTTCTCTGTGGGCAACTGGGGGCTATTGCTCCTTCTTACATGCGGTTCCCCTTGTATCCCCTGCTGAGTCCAGCCCTTTCACAGGGAATTCATTAACTGGAGACACTGTCTCCTGCTGTGCACAGCCCTTTCCCAGGGAACTCAGCATTAGCTGCAGTATTTAGAAGTTCTGATAAATCAGCTCTAAGAAGATAAACCCGCAGGAGGTTTTCTCTGACAGAGAACCATGCAACTTGAACTGAGAATGAACAGATGAATAGAGATACATGGCAATACTGTGTATATAAAGCATCTTCATGAGTCACATATAAATCTTCACTAGAGGTATGCATTTTAAAGTGCAAACTAGAAGCTATTTCATTTCTTCTCAGGTGAAGAGAGGTTTCAGCAGAGGCTATGTAATTATAATTTCTTGTTTCTTTCAACTGGAGTTAAGCCACTGTAGAATCTTTTAAAACCCAGTTGATTTTAAGACCTGGTTAACCCCACTCCTCCTTCTTCACGAAGCTGTAGATCAAACGTAGCATCTTTTTTTTTAACCCATATTTGATAAAACGTTCAATCTAGTTCTGCTGCCACCCTTCATCAACTAAAAGGGTTCTGTGCACTTATTAACAGGAGGTAGTCACTCTTGCAGTATAAATGCATGCACTGGGATGATATTCGTTGTTCTGGTTGGTCTCATTGTTAAAATGTAATGCAGCGTGTTGGTGGGGGAAAAAAAAGTACATTCTTCAATGATTACCTCTTGTTTTTAGGAGCATAACATAACCATTTATCCTCACCTAGATTTTCTAGTTCATTCAAACAGATGTCAGCTAAAACCTTTAATATACTTCCTCCTTTCTTCAATTCCTCTGCTACAAATGCTGTAACATAGCACATGGTATTAAAAACAGAAAACAAAGTAAACAACAAACCAAATTCCTCCCAGTCCTGCCTCTATATACCAAGTGTGCTCTTTTCACAGGAAAAAGGTGATTCGGGTGATATACAGAGAGATTGCCTGCACCAAAAATCGGTCTCTTAAGCAAATCTCCTAACAGTGGCCTTTTTGAGGAAAGACAGTGTCTTCACATTCACAAATCCATGAGCAAAAGCCTTCAAAAGATTGAGTGCAGTTTAATCTGCTTCTGCTCATATTACAGTGGGACAAAAGTTCCTTTCTCCCATCTCATGGAAAACAGTGGCATGATGTTTCAAGCACATTTTATATAGCTGAGCAGATTAGCAACAACTCTCCTACTACTTTGTTTGCTTGCTGTTCTCCCTTATAAGTCATTCGTCTGAGTAGTAAGTTGATAAAAATCTAGTTCTATTTAAGTAAAACTCTGCTTTTTTAATAATAAAACTGTTTGCATTTTAAAATACAATAAACTGTATTTAAACAAAAATATTTGCATTTTCAAGCTTTAATAAAAAAGTGCAATATGCCATATCAATCAGTTTTTATTACATTGTAATGACTGAAGAATGTTGTTTTCAAATTATGCATAGAAAGGGGTAAAGCATCTTTTACTTCTGAGGGTATCACAAACTTTAGCAAAATGTCAAGATTCATAGCATAACATTCCTTAGGACAGACTGAATGCCTGTTGTAAAATGCTAACTAAAAATTACACAGATCCAGTTTTTCAGAAGTATGTAAGAATAGTTCACTGATTGTTAAAAATGTTGAGCAGATTAGGGGCACAGTGATGTTTAGATACTTTTATTTCTCCCTGAGTAGAAATACCAGTGCATCTGGCATGCGTGAGAAAAAATACAAATTGTAGGAACCCAGTATTTTAAAAGTTGCTTATTAGTTGAATTCCAGTTGCAAGCCATGTGTAAATAAATCCATAGTAGCCATCGTCGCAATAAAGTTAATGAAAAGAACATTGTCAGTTTAGGAAACTGACTGTATTTGTAGTTTAGATCAGCACTTTGTGATTGTGAATATTGCAAATGGAATTTCATTCAAACTTTTCTGCAGCTGAGTCATATGAATTTTTTTAACATATCAGCTAATCAGGCTTGAGCTCCATCTAAGAAGTCAGCTGAATTGCCATCTTTTGTGACTTTTCTTTCAAAGCTTTATGAACCTTGAATTTTGTCATGACTTTATAATACCTTATGTCTTGCCTTTTAAAAAAATATACTATATACAATAGTTTACAATGTCTGAGTTTTAGATACTTTGAATCCTTCTTGACAAAACCACACATATTATATACACAGGCCACATGACTGATCTGGCATTTTCATTGCCTTGGTTCTTTCTTCAAGAATAATATCATGACATAAGACCTTCTAAAAATAAGGCCAAAGAGTAAAACAATTATGCATGTTTAGGTAGAGTCCAGTTTGTAACCTTCCAATACTGAGGACACAGTATGACAATATCTATGCTGTTTTTTTTACCTGCAGTGGTGAGTCAGTACAGAAATAGGCAGGTATACTCAAGGCAGCTCTAGTTTGGAATACCTCTCTGTCTTTTCATTCACTACTTTTATTTATTTTTCCAGTTGCTCAGAAACATCTCAATGCATCCCCTTTCCTACTTCCTCTGTCACCAGGGTGGGAACTCTGTTCTTTCATTAAACAAGCTCTGTCCCTCAAGAGACAGCGTGCCAGACACAGCAGAAAAGAAATGGTCTTTCAATAGATAATCTTTCATTGACATACAATAGTCTATCACTATGGTAGAGGCTTCTTCTGCCTTTACTGAGTGCTGGTGATATTGGAATAGTAGAGGTCTAGATTTACTAGTGGCTATTCATTGAATTCTAGTTTTTCAGTGATGTATATCCGGGTCAGGGAGGATACATCTCCTCTCAACTGTATTTTAGTTTGCTGAGTCACTTTGATGTGATTTCACATTATATAGCCATTAGAATTTAAATAACAGAGGATTACAAGGAGATTAAATCAGCCTTTTGGAACTAATGGTGTTTGTCAAGGGTAAAATTCCCTTAAGAAGCTCAGCATACTTCTATTCATATTTGTTCATGTAGGGATTAAAAAGATCTTGCTCATGATGAGCAAGCATAAACACAACACCCTACGTATAATTCAAGTGACGCTTTTGCAACCTATTGACTCAACAAGTTTCAATGATATCCCAAGGTAATTTTGTAATTGCAATGTTCTGGTGATAAATTAATATTTCAGATAAAAAACATTTAGTTATGCAAAATAAAATAAAGAGAGTGGCATCGTTGCATCACAATCAAGGCATGGATACCCTCTAATACCCAGAGAATCCAAGAAAGGAGTTGCTGTTCTACAATCTTATCATAACCCAGCAGTTTACAGTACCCTAGTGCACACAGATAATATACAGCAGTTTTGGTTGCTACAGCTTCCCACTTACTAGTAAGCCAGGTTTCTTTTGACGGTGGTTTATCATTACTGCAATATTTAATAATTACTATTCAAAATATTGACTACTATGAGAGAGCCGAACCACCTAGGTAAGTCTTCTTGGTAAGAATTAAGGAGAGTGTCCCCATCTTGTGGACGTACATGGCTGTGACAGCTGTTTACTACAGTGCTTTAAATATAGTGCTGAAGAAGCTGGCAAAGATAACAGTCAGTAGCAGATTTTTGCCTAAACCAGAGGCGCTTTGCCAGGGCCGAGCAGCTAGGAGTTCCGTGTGCATGAGGCCTCCTCCTTTCTGCAGAGCAAACGTTTCTGCAGATGTGAGGAATCCTGCCCAAATAAAGCTCTGGAGAAAAGTTTACACGTTGCTTGCAAGCTCCTTATTTGTACACTAGGGGGGAATGAAGGCACATGGAGAGGAATAGGGATGAAACCAGGGTATACATCGTCACCAAAGTCAACCAACCAACCCAGGGCTCAATTCATCTGAGGCCCCAGAACCCATGGCACATAGGGCTCTGTGCTTTGAATGGCAAGAGTGTTTGTCACCATGGCTTGGAGACACCCTATGCCAGCCCTGACCACTCAGACTCATTGTATCTGGGAAAGAATACAGACAAGTTTTCATATCTCTTCTATACAAGTTGCTTACACCAGCTGTGGATCTGACCCACACGTGGTATCCCATAGTTACAAAACCTGGCGCATTAGTTTGGAGAAAACGACGAGAAATGCTGTGTGTGCAATGCACGCCTGCGATCCATTTCAAAGAGATTTTTAACATAAATAACACAGCTGACATCTCTGTTTGGGATAGGCAAGGGCAGAGACGTTGCTTTCTCAACACCCTTTAACATTATGTTTTCTTAATAATGAAACATTTCATCATGCTACCCCCTTCATTTCCCACAAAACCCATGTTATTACACTGTCTTCACAAACTTGTCCTTGGGGAAATGCTCTGAGGCTATCAAGGAACCCACAGACAATGATGTCAAGAGCCTGGTGCCTGAAAATCTACGAGGATAGAGATCTCACCACTTCTCTAGGCAAGTTGCTGTGGTGCTTAATCATTGTCATGGTTAATCATTTTTTTCCTCGCATGTAGCCAGATTTTCTGCTGTTATAAGAAATGTGAGCTGTCCCCGGCCCTTCTGCAGTGCCCTGCGAGGAGGGCAGCAGCCAGGCCCCAACTTGGCCTCACCTCACTGAGGTGAGTCTACCACAGCTGCTTTCAGTTTCCATGGTCTTTCTTGGGGGAAAATGGGCCTCCAAAAGCCAATAGATCTGCCCCAAATTCAAGAAAGGGCAGTTTCCCCACCCCATTCTTTCGGGAGAGCTGCATGAGGGGAGCCACTGAGGTGCCGACCATAGAAGCACCGAACACATGAGATGCCGTATGCTGATCAGCAGCAGGTACTCCCTTTCTGTGTGCAAGTCCCCTCCCATAGGGAAATGTAATTTCATGGCCTGGAGACACAGCAAAACATGTTAGACAAACCCTCCCAGGCTGAGGAGATTGCGGATAGCTCCGCAAAGCCTCCACTCCCCTGCCAAGAGGGCGTCGCTCCTGGCAGGCGCCCAGCCCGGCATGCCTGGCGCCAGGTCCTGCTGCCACAGCAGACCCGTACCAGAGGACGAGTGCCCATGGGGAGATGGCTGCTTGCCCACCTGTGTCCCTGAAACTGTCATCCCCTCAGCTGGAGGGGCAAACCGTGCTCAGAGATACAGCTAAAACAAAGCAAAACAACAAAAAAAGCTTGTTAATGTTTTTCTTCCCCGTATCAGAGGAACAGTATGTCAGTAGCAGAGTACAAGTAAGTGAAGGGCAAGCAGTGAAGTGTTTTGGTGTGGTCACAAGAGGATGCATCTCTTTCCCTTCTGTAACATTGCTCTCCCACCTCCCCTGTGATGTTTTATTCCCTCCTCCAACTCCTGCACATCCTCCATTAGGCAAGCACTCTCTGTGGCAAGACCTCCCTCCCACAGCATGACAGCAAAGGCGGACGTGCTCACTGGCCACATGTCCCAATGGGGTGATCCAAGGTCACCCTGCATGAGCAGCGTCCTTCATACAGCATCTCCAAGCATCAGGACTTGCTCACGCTAGTGCTGCTTAACATGTTCAACCTGCTGAGCTGTGCAGGCAACCACTCTGACGATACAGTCACCTTAATAAGACAGTGCTGTGAAAACTGCCAAGCATTCCTGAAACCAAAGGGAAAGTGAAGTCTATGCAGGTGGTCAACTTTCATTTAGGTCTACACTAGCATGGTAACAGCCTGAGGAACTTCCAGTGATTGGGTCAGCAGAACTGGAGCTAGTGTGGTGAAAGGAGAGAGGAATAGGTTGTTTATTTGGGAGGAAATGGGGGCGATAAAGGGGAAGAACCTGAGAGGGGAAAAGGGGATATAACACATGGCAAAGGCTAAACTGGGGGCTAGTTAGGGATACCTGCTGGCCAGCCCCACACCTGATCTCCAGAGTTTAGGTCAGGATGGTAAACCCACTGTTTCCACCATACTCATGTCTGGGTGACTTCCATGGTTGGGACATACTGGCTTTGGTTTTCTTTGGTGTTGATGAAGGAATATTGGAAGTGCTCTTAACAAAGGACACTTGCAGGGCACCTCACAGCAGTATCACCCCTTACTATGTAACACAGCCAGCTGTTTGTTCCATGCATAGGAAATTCAGCTTAGTGCCTCAGTATGTCTGAAGAAAATACTTTACAGCAAAAAAATTAAATTAAATTTAAAAATAGGGTTTTCATACAAAACTAGGCTATTCCTGTATTATCACCTGGGACTACCACTTATCATTCTAAAATAAACCTGAAACTACTCAGGTAAAATTAGGATGAAAAGTTGTGCTCACCAGGATAGAAAAATGAATAAACAATGTCATTACTGTTAATGTCAAGGCAGAATAATGAACCAAATGCAAAGCAAGGTGAATTTGAATAACTTTAATGCCTAAATGGTCCTAATGGTCCTTCAGTCCTATTTTGCTTTCACAACGTTAGGAAAATATTGCAATAATAATTAAGAGTTATAAATTAAAATACTATTTTAGTTTGTGAAAATTTTCAAAACAGAATAGTTTCCCCATAGTTGTTTTCTTCTCAAAAATTTAATTAAATTTTAATTAAACACTGATCTTGAAACCTAGTGTTACTTTATACTTCTGTCAAATATACATTTTGATCCAGTCAAACATATCTTGTCTAGCTTCTTCAATATAAGGTTTATCCTGAGGTTTCATGTCTTCTGGCTTCAGCTGTGCAAACCCATGAACTTGTCCAGGATAAACTTTAATTTTATATCCAACTTTACAGTACTGTTTCAACTTCTCCTCCAGTAAGGTGATCTGTAAAAGAAAGCATTTTTCCATTATTTTTTTTTTTTTTAAGTTTGGCAAGCTTGCCATTTGTCACATTGCTACTTCTAATGTTCAATAGAGGCTATGTAGACCTAAGAAGTCAAAACAGAGTCCACAAGGTGCAATCATCTTAGTTGGAATTCATGACTACTTTTCTGATACAGTTCATTTGGCCATGTTGTACCCAAAAGCAGTTAATCATTGAGTCTTTATCATTCAGAGAGTTCAGTTGGTAGGCTAAAATTATTTTTTTCTCTTCAAAGTCCAAATTTATATTCAATGGCTTAAGTATCTGATCTCTCATCCACAGCAGTAGTACCCAAGTGTCTGATCTGTTCAACTCACTCCAGTTGTATGTGGCTGCTCAATTTAAAACTCCACTTGCTCATTCACTCAGAGACCATCACTGGTCTTTACTGCATTTCTCACCTCAAAAAAAGAAGTCTTTGAATAACCTCAGCAAAAGTTGAAATATAAGAAAAGCAATCCAGACTGTCTGATCTTTCACTTCAGAAAATGTTTTTAGCAAGCTAGGATTTCAGCTATGTAGGATAGAAGAACTATGGGAAAAGAAAAAACATCTCCGGTACAACAACTTACCTGATCATAAGAAATAGTATGGTCTTTCTCACCAAAAATGAAAAACGTAGGATTTAGTAAATCGTATCTTTCTTCAGAGTCTCTAACTATTCCTATAATGTATATGAGAAACAGTCTGTTAGGGAGGCAACATTCTTGAAAGATGAATGCCAAAAATAAAACACAAAAATTCTACTTAGATTTACTTAGATTTTTTAAAATATCAGAATAGTTACTATTATGATGGAGAAAAAAAAAAAAGCATTTGAAAAATATTTTTCCCACTCTCCAAGCACTGAGAAAATGATTATAAAATTTCAATGAAAGAGCAAATCTTTTTTTTTCTGGTTTACAACAGTCTTATTTTTTGATAGCAATATCATGTAATATGGAAATAAATTATTATAGTTTATTATTTAAAAACCTCCAACTCATCTCTTTGTTGAACATTTACAGAAATTTTTACAAAGCAATAACCAGACAAAAAGCTACATATAGTCATGTAAGTCTATGTAAGTTTTCATGTGTTCTATACTACCATAGAGGGACACCCCCGCGTTTAATTGAGGATTTTTCAGCATCAAGTGATGTACTGCCATTCCACCCCAGGAAAACCCAACGATACCAATCTTCTTTGCACCGCATTGTTCCTTTAGATACTTCAAGACAACATCAGCTTCCCTAAGACATATAAACAAAAGTGAACTAAAGAATTTATAGCAGAAGCAACATTTGATAATCTAAAAAGTAAATTAAAAGCAATACCGGATATTTTCTGCATCTGCGCCCCACATCATTTAAAACAAAAATCGAATTTCAACCTCAGATTAGTGAGTTTCTAATTTTTAAATGGGAGTTAAGCCATAGCTAGCCCTAGTTTAGGGAGTTAGCTATACACATGTGCAGGTGCTTAATACTTACCTGAAATGTCACCTGCTCCTCTGTTTTCAAAAGAAGCAAATTTTTAATTGAATCACTTTGTCTAGGACAGGGCAATTAAAGACAAGACATATCTGCAAGTAGAACAACACCTTGCATTATGGATTGTAGGAACAGATGAGCCTCACTGTGCTCTCTCTACTGAGTCTAGGCCTTTAGATAAGGTATCACCTGAGTATGTCATTCCTGTTGTATGAATTAATATTTAAAACATTCTACCAAGCCCACACACAACAACAGCATATTAAATTAATAACTACCCAAAATTAAACTGTCATTAACTAAAATGTTAAAAAAGAAGATATTGGAGAAAATATGGAAAGTGTTTTTAATGTACTTCAGAGCAGGTTAAACTTTTATTCTTTTTGTTGCTGATTTTATAAGTCGCAATAGCTTTATCTAATTATTAACCTACAGAGTTGTCTGTTACTGAAATTTAATTTTTTCAAAATACAGGTATACTAGTAAGGTTATCACACGTTTGTTTAGATTCACAAAAACAGCATTTTATCAATGGCATCTCCCATGATCTGCCTGTCTTCTAGGCTTGCACCTGAGGACTACAGTGTGAATGAATGGACAGACTTTCAGAATATTTTTTTTAGAACATTAATTAATGCTTGGGCATTAATAGAGGGCATTGATAGGACTGTTTGTGCTCTGAAAGGGCAGCAGCTACGTCAGCCCTCAGAAGACAGCGTAGTCATTTCCTTCAAGTGTTAACTGGTGAATATGGTGCCTATATATCTGCATATTTTGGATAGGATTTTTTACAGGCAAGTGTTAGCCATTTTTATTTTCAAAAAAATTTAGTCACATAGGTACTACAGCTATATAGTCAAAACCTGTGCTGAGAGGTGTCCAAGTTAGGCTTCAGGCACTGAGAGCTCCTGAAAGGATCACGAGAATACTTTGTGGCTTGCAACATGAAAGCTGAGTAAAGGGGTGTCAATCCATCTACTATCATCTTTTGAAGTTCTAGATTGTGGTGATAGATGTCACAACAATTTGCCAGAAACAATAATGCCTCCGATAATTCAGGTTTGTTACTGATACTGCTAGGATCTACAGATAGTGGTCCCTCTATTACACACATTGATAAAATCAGTATCATTTAACAGATGTATGTCAGTCTGGGGGCAATCTTGCAAATTTTGATCTGGTGCTGCTCAGGAGAATATTATCTACAAAGGAAAAAGCAGGATGGGTAAGTGACAATGGGCAGATTGCACAAGTGCTCGTGGAAGAGTTTTCCTCCTTACCCTGAAGAACTGGATGCGGTATCAGCACCTCTGGATGAGAATGCTAGGTAGTTCATAGCTTGTGAAATACTGCTATGGGCTTGTGCATGCAGTTCAACATACTTAGAAAAGGGCCCATAAAATTAAAACTGACACATGAACAAGAAGCAGATGGTAGCTGGAGCAAACGATTCTTTCCAAATGCCAAGAGAGTGCCCAGGGCCCCAGAAGAACCAACCAGCAAGAGCAATTGTGCATATGCAGCCAGCTTGCCCTGCTGCAAGGTGCTGCTCTTAACATTTTAGAGGCATGCAAATTCATTTTGTTTACTTCATGCTCTTTAGAATTAAAGCACAAATATACCTCTTACCTGTCTACTTTCATAGGATCGTGTCTTTTCATCCAGTCAGCAAAGTCAGCCCAATGGTCAGTAGTTTTCCAAGGCTCTGTCCCCTTGAAGAAATCTGGGCAGATGGCTCTTTATAAGACATAGAACCAAGTCAACCTTCAAGTCAAGATGGGAAGAAACTGCATGTCTAAATGGCTTTTAATCTCTTTTCTATTCCAGAGTACTCATCTACATGGTTGCTACCTGAATCCTATTCTAACAATTGTATTCTGGTAAACAGCAGACCAAAAAATGTATGTCTTTCTATGGAGAAAGAAAACCACAAATGAATTCTCATTATTTCTATGGCCATTCTTAATTCAAAAACAATGGGTTAAAAAAAAAAAAAAAAAAGCAACAACAACAACAAAACCCTCTTTTTCTGTATAAACACATATTTATCTCTTGACTAGTAAAAGCTGAAGCAGGTATTAGCAAGGTTGGTTGTACTCCAAAAGGTTTGGTTGCGAAAAGCTTAGAGGTGCATGCAGACATCTTTATTGTCTATCTTTTAATCACCCCCAATGCCAGGTAAGTACAAACACTGGCACTTCATGGCTGTCCTTACAGCTTTTTGCAATCACCATTTGTGATTGGTCAATTTTGGTAACTTTGGTGCAGTTGCCTCATGGGCACACCTCATCAACTTGTGTTTTTGTTGGTCACCCTAGGTGAGGAGAAACATCATGTGCTATGCTCTGCTTTGGGCCTGGTGACCTATTACTTCAGAGGAAAATAGTAAAGACAATTGCTTACACATATCCGTGAAGTGCGACTAAGTCAACTATGTATCTAATGTCTGGGAAGAGCCATCCAAATATATCATGAACCACAATCACAGCTTTGTCTGTGAAGAAAGATGGTTTACAAGTATATGCCTTGATGTGCTCAATTTGTACTTCTTGTCCTTGGCACCTGTATCGAGACCTTTCTCCACTGTCATATAGGAATGGATCTGCCATTTTGAAACCTAAGGAAAATAATAATAATAATAAGTTAATAAAGGATTAAGGTAAACGGCTAAACATGATCTGCAGAATATAGTTTTGTAACTTCTATAAATAACATTCATATCTACGCCTAAAAGAAGTAGAAAAACTCAAAAGCGATGTTCTAAAGCAGAATGATTCTTAATCTAATTTATTGTGTTGAGCTCAAAAGTTATAAAAAGCAAAGTTAAAAAATCACATATGTGTAGGTGCTGACTCTCATATCACATTTGTTTTGCTCTTGTGTAACTCCGTCAACACTGGTGTGAACCAGCTGCTTCCCATGTTATTTTCTTCCCAGGCATGTGGAGAGAATGACCTGTCGTGTGTGTCTTCATATAGAATCACATGTTGGTTGCACTGAATTATGTGATGGCTACAGAGCACAGCATTCACCTGCTATGGTCTTGAGCACTTCCTTCAGTGCGGATCCCCACTGCATTCAGTAGCAGCCACAGATCATCACAGCTGTTCTGGGACCCCACATATCAGATGCAGTTAGTGAACAGCTGCAATGCTGCTTTGTAAATTAGACTACAAGGCCTTCCATATGTCCTCAAAAGGGAATGCAAGAAAACCAACAAAGTTACAAGTCACTCAAAATATGTCAGCTTTCAGGGAGCATTTGGGTTTGTCCCTTCTCCAGAAATAGCAGTTACAAACAACAAGAGAGATTAAAGTCAAAAGCCATTCCCACTTTCTGTGCCTGGAACACGGAATGGATGATCCTGTAATTAAAAGTGTTGTTATAATGCATCTGTACAAGGAATACAATTAAGTCTGAAAAGACAGTGTTAATTGTAGCATTTTCCATCCATGTGCTGACCTTGAAATATTTCTTGGGGACATGTACCGACACCCACAAATACATTATGACTTTCTCAACTTCATCATTTCTGTAACAGCCTATTTCTTCTACTTAAATAGTAATACGAGTTTGAGAAAACTGTCTAACCATCTTGAAAAGGTAGAAAATTCTGTCATAAAAGTGTACATACTTTCATCACATCTCCACTAACCACAGAGGCAGAGAACTGAGTCTCACCAAGTAAAAGGAAAGCCTAGATAATATGGACACCCTGGGTGCTGTGATGCACACAAATTTAAGAACAAGGAGTCATCCTTGTTAGGTTGATTGAGCACAGCTTTTTTGTGCCTACCCAGCGCTTCCCAGCTTGCATAATTCACTTAGGCTCGATGACAGCATCAAAGTTTTCTTATGCATTTATATTACCTTCTACCCAAGGTAATCATCCTTCCCAAAGTATAGTGCAGAGATGTGTTCTTCCTCATCCTCTACCCACCCTGGGGCTGCTGTCATCAGGTCTGGCAGCACTAGCACTGAGCTTCAGCAAGTTTGTCCAATTACTCCAGTAACTCCTGGCTATAAGAGTGTGGGGTAGAGATCCTGGAGACGGGTGGATGCAGCTCTACTGATTCTGGAATTAAGCTGCTTCAGAAATATCCATGAGATGAGTAATCTCACGATCTGCAGAGCACTGTCTGCAGATAACTAAGAGCTGATTACATTTGTTAATTGCTCTCCCACCTTGCTCAATATCTGAATATCAAGGCTGCTGCTAGGAAGCATGAAGGAGGCTGATTTCCAGGACTCATACTTCCATGGTTTCACCACTTCATGCACATGGAAGTTGCAGCATGCCTGGGACAGTGTTCCCTAGTTCAGGTCCCTCCTAAGAGACCTGGAAACACTCAAGTCATTTGTTTGTGCAAAAGTACTTTCTACCTCATTTCTCTTAACCTGAGAGTCATCAAGAGACTGCTTGGGGAATTCACAAGCCTTCTCCAAAACAGCCACCTCCACTGGCTGTTACCTCAGATTTTTACCTCACTGAGGTCTTTCCCTCAGAAGGGCACAACCTGTGGTGTCCCCTTCAAGGAAGTAGCGTTTAGGAGGCAATAAGCTTTGCAACCATTGTGAAATCACCTACTGTGTATATTTTAGTTGCTTCACAAAAATCTTTTCTTTGGCCTACATAGCTTGAGTCTTAGCCAGCTGGCTCTTCTCCAGGCACCAGGCTGTGCAGAGCATAGTAAATAGTCTGCCACACCTGACCGGCTTGCAAGTCTTTGATGGGATCCTGTTTAGTCAGAAACAGGATTTGATCCCGCCCGCTTTGTTCCCCAGACCCTGGCATGGACAAGCATCAGTGCAGGATATTTCCTACATCTCCTGCCTCACTTCATTCCTTCTTCCCACCAATCTTATCCATTACCCTTTTCCTTTTCCTGCTTTTCCTGTGGCACCATTCCAAGCAGGCAGAACCTTTTTGCCTTTATACCCTGCTTCTCACCATTGAGCTCTAACACAGCGGACATGTGGGGCCTGGCAGAAAGCAAGGAACAGGCAACACTGCTGCTAACAGGAAAAAAAGCAACAATATCCGCAAGCTGTTACTCTGCTTGTTAAGAGAAACTCCCCTGTAGTTTCCGCTTCTCACCGATGCTTCCACCATACCTTGCTTCTTTGGGCTGCTCAATGTCCTTTAGCTATTCCGCAAGCAACAGAAGAGCTAAAGAGAGTTACTTAGTATTTTTGCAAAGATGGGCTCCATTGGCCTGTAGGACAGACCCAAACCACACATTTTTAGGAAGTAGCAAACAACATGGTTAAATCTTGCTGAATCTTAATTTTCAACGGAAAGAAAGAAATTCTTTCCTGAAGGGATGGAGCAACATCTTTTAAAACACAACCATGTACAGCTGGGAAAAAAAAAAAAAGATAATGGTAAGGATAATTCCCATTTCTCAGAAAGTAAGTATGGGCAGTGGACCTCAAACTCCTTGGCTTTTTGCTCAGGCTAGTGATGCCAAGATGTGACATTTCTGCCTTCTTTCCTGTGCCCAGTGATAACATTTCAGCATGGAAAAAAAAACACTTCTGGGGTCTATGTGCTTCAATGAACCAAACAAGAAAAAGAATGAGAATTCATTCCTATAAGAAAAACAAACAAACAAAAGGTCTTCTAACCTGTTCTTGCTACTGCTGGACATAAAGTGCTACCTAGTAATTCAGATAGAAAGTGCCCAAACTGTGACTAAAATACAATGTCTCTCCCAAAGTCAGAAAGCCTTGAGTTAAAAGCTTCAAGTGAACATACTACTACCCTTGCTTATTTGTATGATCACATATAGAATGAAAAATATGTTTTGAAATATAGGAGTAGCTGTCAGAAAAAAATAGAGAATCAGTGTCAAAAAGGATGAGAGAGAGAAAGAAGAGAGAAACAACACGTGGAAATAGTTGTGTTCCCAAGGTTGAGCATCATTTCCTTCCAGTGATGCTGGATGAAGACAACAGATGGCATCATTATCCTAATAAACAAAGGATACTTAGTATAAAAAAATAACTACTTTAGATTTAAACCAAACCATGGACCTGCATGCACACAATGGGAAATATGCTGGGAATCATGAGATGTCTTCACAACTGCTACCGTGCCTCAGCTCTCAGCTGGATCTCATTCAGAACGAAATCCAGTCTTTCCCAAAGCTGACACCCTTTATCCACTCCCTATCCACTCCTTAATACTTGTCTTTGTGCAGCTGTTTAATGAAACTAAAATAAAGGTCTTTCTTTGAAACTGCCCTTTTCTTTCCCTGCAATGTTTACTGCAAAAAGGTATTTCTAATTGCTTAGCAATTTCAAATTTCTCCCATTCAACACAAAGTGTTTTCTCTGTTGCCAGATCTCTCTTTGTGGATCGGTTTGCCATCACGTACCTGGAGCACTGGATTGTGTTTTAGCCCAGCTCGCTGCTTCTGTTCAGTGAGATACCAGCTAGGTTTCTCTTACATACAAAAGGAAGAAAACCAGTTCTGCTGACAGCGTTGCTGTTGCTGCTGTTGCTGCTGCTGCCCATCCAGTTCCCAGATGCTGTCAAACTCTTCTGTGAAATTTGGAATTGGGATTTGAGGAGGAGTACTCCAGTCATGCAGACAGGAAGGGGTGGAGACAGACCATGCAGAGAGGCAGGGTTCAGGAGACTCCAAATCAATTGCCTTATGCTCCACCTTTCATTATTTATTATTTCAAGAGTTTAGAAAGCAAGATGCACGGTGATATTTGCTACACCGCACCTAGGTTTTCATGTGTTTAAAAAGGCATAATTCCTAACAAAACAATATGAACAAACTGAAAGGAAGACTGCTGAGTCTTCCTAGCAACCCACCTCAGTTTTCTAGCTAAATTTCCCTTCCAGACCTGTGCAATACAAAGCAAATGAGGTATGTGATGTAACTAGGATATTGGAGAAACTTTGGAACTCAGCATTAATAGCTGGGGCATCTAGAATCAGCCATGGATTTCCCTGTGCAGTGTTAAGTTCGAAGATGCATTTGCTTACAGTATGTCCATGGATTTTGACTGACAAAATAACTGTCTTTAATAGAGTTTGTGCTGAATTAAAATGAATCTTTCCTGGCAAACTTAGAGCCTAAAAAATTTACAGCAGTCTCCCCAGCACACAGATTAAACCTATTTCAACCACACCCACAAGTATTCCCAACAAGTCTAAAAGTGTTCGTGGTAACTTTTGATTAGACTTGCTTTCAGCAAGTTAGAAACATCTGACTCTGAGCTGGTTGCTACTGATGGTGACTCGTTGAATTTTTCCACTCTCATCTCTGTGATGGCCTTGTAATGCAAAGACCATTATCTTATTCTTTGGACTGATATATGCGTTTAATTTTCGTTGTGTGTATGTGCTTGTGAGTGTACATGTGTGTGTATAGATGTTGGGGAGGAGAAAAGAAAATAACAATGTTATTTCAAAAAATGATCATTGAGTATTTTTTTATCCAATTCCAAGTCCCAGAATGGCTCTGTAGATCTGTGCATTTTGTGGTAGTGCCCACTTTGCAGTGGAGAAACATGTAATAGGGGTGATGGCTGGATTCAGTTCACTGAAACTTTAGACACACACGCAATGTGGATGTCTATACATCGGCTACATGTCTATGCTCCCACAGTTGTCACTGGGATTTAGGGTATGATTCACGCTCCATAGGCGTCTTCTGTAGGATGGTAGATACCACCAACTGTACCACCAACTGATCAGACCATCAGTGATTTTAACGGCAGCCTATCCACCTACTGCAGATGTAGATTACTGAACACAATATGATGTGCTCATCGTTGACCAGGCAAGGTGAGTCTCACCTCTGTGTTGCTGTGCGAACTACCTGCTGCTGAGAATTAAGGTTTGTCATGATTAGAAGCGGAACGTGGTTTTTTAATGGCCTGTCATGTCTTGCATGCAGGAATTTAAGAAACGTTTAAAAGTATTGCTTGTCATGCAAGGGAGGGAGAGGAGAGACATCACTGAAAACATCCATTTTTTACTTTGATCTTAATGGCATGTGGCTTGAGTTCAGTATAATCCCATCCAAGTGGGCATCCTGTAATCAGATTCAGAAGACTGAAGTATTGTTTTCCAGTTACAACCAGCAAGATTTGGGTCCATGCAAGCTGTAATTCATTGTGGAATGGAATGGGCCAGCAAAGCTAGGTATCTGATGTGATATATGTAACTGTGAATGTAAACCTGTTTTCCTACCACTTTAGAGGTGGTTAGGGTGAAAGGAGAGCAAAGGACGAGGTCTGATGTAATGCATGTCTTTACCTGCACACTGATCGCATTTGACCTGTAAACCCTAAAACATTTAGGTCTCTCATATCTGAGAGACTCTTGCCTTCCCCATATGACAGAATCGTCCCTGCAATGAATGAATTCTGGAGTGTGTAGTTCACTGCACACAAACACTTTCTACAGGCAACTCTTACATTTATTTTAAGCCTGTGATGAACTTCTCTATTTTTAGGGTTTTGGAAAAAAAAAAAAAGAAAAAGAAAAAGAAAAGAAAAACTGGAGTTTGGAATGAGCAGAGCAGGCTCGCTTGTTCAAACAGACAAACAGACAACAGCTACACTGCTCCTTTACCTGGAAAACAGCTGCTTGTCTGTTTTTTTTTCCTGAAGGTTAGCACTCATACAACCACTCCTCCACTCCTCCTGTTTTTCACCAAAGTGGGTGCGGTATTGTAAGTTCTGCTGGGTGTTGGCTGCATTTTGAGCTCTATGTTAACATAAGAAACAAGATCAAGATCATAGGAATCATAGGACACGGAAGCCTGCTGGCCTGAGGCAAAATAGAAGGGTATTTTCTTCCAGACAGCTACTATTATAGACAGAA
>NW_010579280.1:819575-867882 GCF_000705375.1 Tinamus guttatus | reverse complement strand
GCGCGGGGAGGCGACGAAGCGCCGAGGAGCGGCGCGGGGGCCGCTGGCAACCTGGCCCGCGGGCTCCCCTCCCGCCGGCGTCTTCCCGGCACGGGCGGCGTGCGCTCGTACCTGACCATGACCGCGCACCGGTCCCTCCTGAGCCGCTCCGGCGTCTCCCGCTGAAGGCATCGGCTCCGCGCCGACCTGTCGCGCTGTCTTCCTCGTCCTCCTCTTCCTCGCTGCTGAGGCCGTCGCCTCTCCCCGGAGACCTGCTGGAGTGATGGGCTGCATCGGATCCCGGACTGTGGGTAAGGCGTTGGCGGGGGCGGCGGGAGAGGATCCTCGGGCAGCCGCAGCCGCTGGCTGGTCGCGCCGCGGCCCCCGCCGCCGGGTCGCCCCTCGTAGCCCCCTGTTCGCTGCAGAGGGCCCCTCCAGCGCCATTAGCTGCGCGGCGGCTCCCCTCCTCTCCCGGCGCCGGCGCCCCGCGAGTCACGGGCATGGGCTAGTCGCTGGCCGCTGGCCTAGGGGCTGGCACGCAGGACAAGGCAGTGCGCAGGGCTCCGGGACATGCCCGGCGTGGGGGCGGCGACATCTCCCCGCGTCGGCCGTGGCGGGAGCTTGGGGAACATACAGGTCAGTGCGGTGCCGCCGGGGTGTGGGGTGCGGGGCGTGCCTCCCCAGGCAGAATCAGAGAGCCGGCGGCTCTTTTGCTCGGGAGCAGGTTTATCATTATACGTGTGTACTCATAATGTTGCACGATGCAGATGCCTTCTCTATTCCCCCTTCCCTCTGCCCAGACTTCAATGGAGAATAGCAAATAAAACAGAATCCCTCCCCCCTCACAGAGTCACGGTCTTTTTTTGTTTGTTTTGTTTTTCCTGGGCCACATATATTTTCAGCAGAGGAACGCAAGCCTTTAGCCTGTGTAACGTAGCTTGCTCCTCCTACACACTCACAGATACTAAAAGATCCCCTGATTACTGAGCAGAGGTCTCTACAGGGAAAATCAGCATCCTGTGTCACACTTTCTTTCCCACAAGAGACTTTCCTTCTGTTCATACCGTGCACAGACATGAGTTAAACAGGCATGTGGCATTCAAGGCCAAACAGCCCCTAAGAGAAAAGCACATTTCATTTCATAGAACACCTCCCTTTCTTACGTGCCTTTGCATGAAGCACACAGGCCCTGTGTCATCTGTGAGGAAATGAAACCTCTGAAGGCAAGGAGGAATTGAACCACCTATTCAGACTAACTCTGAGGGACCATGCTAAAGCCTGATGCTGTGATACTTCTCCTTGTTTAAACAGGAAAGCCCTTTGCTGATGGTGAGCACTTCCAGGAACCCTGTTCTCCTGTAGCAGGAAACTTTAAACAAGAGGCTCCAGTTTCTACCTTGAGATTTAATTCCCACATCTAGCCAATGTCTCATGGCTAAGATTCCTGTATCTTCTGTAAAGGCCACATGGCTCAGCTAACTGCATTATATTCCTTAAGATTCTTCGTACTTATCCTGAGAGTCCTAATCTGTGTGCCTGTAGCATGTCAAAACATCTATTGCATCTCCCTCCTGCCTTTTCCAAATCCTCCACACATACATGCATGTCATCTTGGACCAACTGCCAAGGACATGATTATACTGTTAGCTAGCAGATAATCAATGCTGCATCAATATGTGATATTGATTTTAACAGTATTAATGAATGTTAAACTAGCAGCATTAGTTTCTAATCCCTCTCCCCACAGCAATATTAAAAAATAGCAAACACATCTAGAAACACCCACTCTCTGCAATGTAGAATGACACACAGCTTTCATATTTAACCATCCAGATATTTGTTCCTGTGTATGTCAGCATTTTTATAATCTTATGAAATGTGAGTTGCCAAAATGGCTGTGCAATTGAGCTGTTTAAAGTATCATGTGCATATATAAATACTGTGTAGCTATGTGTGCATATAGAGAAATATATATAAAAAAGTATCTATGTATCCATGCATAAAAATGATTATGGGATAGTGATAATGGAAAATTTACCTTCTGTGCACAAATTATACTCCTAAAATATGGCCTTAGTGTTATAGATACTGGACTTTTCCTACTATATCTCCTTTCTACAAGAGATGCTCATTTTAGATAATGAGAGCACAATGGACATAAGGGACCTATTTATACAGTTACCTGATGAATTTTCCTTAAGCTCATGTTATGGGGATTTGCATTAGGGGTTTTGTAAGACAATCTATTTGTCAGGCAGATCTGAATGTAGGAATGGTGCCCGATGCCTGCATTGTGTGAAACCTGTAAGGTTTTGCTTCAGTAGGGGCTTCATGTACTTAGAGTCCTAGAGAAGAGAGTGGTGTCTGAATTTTTCTTGGACTCCTTCACATAAGTAGGTTTGTTCAGAACAGTTCTTGTTGGATGGCATAGAATATGTGTCCCAGCTTCCTGGGAGTTATTGTGAGGATTCTTTAGAAAAACGGGTCTGAAGTGCTTTTAAGTGTAAGGACTGACCTCTAGGAGATAAAAGGATGGCACATTTCTGTTGGTTTTACCTCTGAACTTGTATGTAGCAGATTTTGGGTTCTTTAACTTGAACCCAGAATTCAGATTCTTTAACTTGAAGAAATTAGTACTAGAAAGCTCCTAATCAGTCAGATTTAGTTTATTCACCACATAAGGTCCAATCCAGGATTGTGCCCTGAGCTGGCTGCGAGGCTTTTTCCATTCCAATTTTAAGCAAACCACATGATTTATCCATCTCCTGCAGGGACATTTTGCTATGATCTAGCTAGATGTCAGAGCTAGCACATGTTTAGTGCTATGAATCTTTATATTCTATTTCCTAAATATGTTTTTTCTAGTTATTCCCTCCCTGGGAAAACATGATTGAGGGTCATAATAGAGTAGTTCCACTCTGTATGCATAAAATCAAAATGGAGTCACATAACATCTTTCCGTCTGGGAAAGGACACCAGAAATCACACTGTCAATGATCAGGTTTGGATTTCCTAGGGTATGAGAAAAGATGAAAAGTGATCTTAAAAGACTAAGATGATACCTAGTCACATTCTCTGCACATGCACTGTAGCACACACCAGTGTGCTTTTTGTTACATAGCAAAATAGCAGCTATGCAACTAACCAGAGACCTCCTGGGCATCACAACTGGCCCCTGATTGCACGTAGCAGTCAGGTCTGTTGGTAATAATTACCCTGTAATATTTTCTGGAAAGCTGTGTGATGACCGTCATGTCATCTGGGACTTAATTTAAATGATTGTAGAGGAGACTTTGACTGAAGGTGGTGGACAGTACAGTCTGTAAAATACAGGCAGGATCTTAGCAGATATTTGAGTGCTGACTATGTGCAGTGATCAGCATGATTATTGTCAGTAATTGAATTAACCCATTTTAAGATACTTCAAGCTTGCCTGTACGTCTGCTTGTGTTGTAGTTCCAGTCTGAATGTGTTGCAATTGTAACTTTGACTATAAATTTAGATGTATACTAATATGGGTTGTTCTGACTGGTGTGGCAAGATTTCTCTAATTCCTTGAATGGATTTAAATGAATGGAAAGCTCAAGCTTATTGTGCTCATGTGTGTTCTCAATTTTTCCAGTGGTGACTCTGATTTCTCTGATGTCTTTTCACAGAAGTCTGTAGCAAATGTGTTTTGTGAAGTGACATCACATGCTTGCAAAATATTCATATAAATTGCAACAAAATAGTCTTTGGTGGTTGGGTTGAAAAGAAACCAGAAATGTTAATACTCCACATAAGAAAAAACTTGATAGTGAGGACAGTTGACCACTGCGGCAGGTTTTCCTCAGACATTGTGCATTGTCCATTCTTGGAGATTTACAAGACCAGTTTGGACAAGGTTCTGAGTAACCTGGTCTGACCTCATAGCCGACTCTACTTTGAGCACGAGATTGGACTAAATGTTCTGTAGGTCCCTTCCGTCCTGAGTAATCCTATGACATAAAACCTGAAATGGTTGACTCTCTGAGGCAGCTTTAACTCAGCGCTTCAGTTATGTGATGGTAAGGCATTGTTCTACCAGAGGGCCCCTGGTCCTATGCACATCTTTAATACATGCTTATTATACCTTCCCCTCATTACGCTTTTCCTTTAACTGCATCCATTAGAGTGTGCCACAGACTCCCTCACTGCAGTAAACTCAGCTGTCACCGTAAGTCCTACCCATGTTTGTTTGATTTGGCAGCTGAGCAAAAAGCAGCCCAGGTGATAGCTGGCTTAGGCTCGCTGGCCGTGTCAGACTATCACAGATGTCTATGCAGACAGAAAAGGACTTTTTTTTTTTTTAAATAGTGTCTGGGACACTTTGAATGTGCCAAAACCAGAGACTTAGTTTGCTGGACTCCATTCTACAACAAATACCCAATGGACTGGCAGAGGCCGTGGACTGGAAGAAGCCAGTAGGTTAGGGTATCACCTGCTTTCCATGTGTTCCCTCACTAGCTGTGCTATGCTAAGTGCAAATGAATGGGTTAGTAGGAGAAATGAAACCAAGACCATGTATTTCTATGCCAGCTACTTTAGATTTAACAAAGTAGGAGCAGCGTAGGAGACAACTATGAGAAGGGTAAGCAGCTGGAGAAATGAGTGAATATCCTGTTCACTTTTCTCCCTACTCCCCCAACAGATCTGAAGATATCTGAGGTGACGTCTCGCATGGTAATAAGAGTATGCAGTTGGAATATGAAAAGGTGAGACATACTCTATGTGTATACAGACCAAGGACCCCAGTGTTTTTGTCCTCCCTCCTTCACCTCCAACATATATGTGAGCCAGTGAAGAGAGGAAAGAGCATAGGAGAGGAAAAGGCCAAACCAAAGAAAAATGAATCAACGCATCAGGGAATAATCATTTACTTACAGGCATGTGAGTAAAAGGAGCAAGGAACAGGGCTCAAGGCGTTAACCTGCCTTACACAGACAATTTGGAAAAAGGAGTGGGACTAAATGAAGGGCATCAGGGCATCTTGTTCCTTTCATATTTGAGGAAAGAAGAATAGAGCAGAGGTATGAAGGAATATGTTTTCCACCAGGTCAGCCTGCTTTTAATCTTACAAGTCCTACTTCTTCCCAGTCTGGCCTTCCTTCTTTAGAGCAGTTTCTCAATCTGATCATTTTAAAAACTTATCTAAGTAGCTCTGGGATAAGAGTGAGGACTTAGACAGAAGCTCTCCCTGACCTAGAAGCCAGTTGTCATGAAATGTGTGAAAACTAATCTTTGAGACTGCTTTATCCCCTTTCAGGTTATTGGCTGGTGGTTTCAAAGTTGTTGCAGAGAGAAGACTAACAAATAGTGCAACTGGATAACTCAGTTTTCTAAGAAAACTCTATACTGAAGATCATGTGTAATGTAACATGACAGTAACTGTCATTAGTATAAGACTTATAAGTCTTCTACATGTTAATGGTTGACCTAAGACCTTTTTTGGGGGGAGAGGGACAGGGAGATGAGGAGGAAACAACCAGAACTGAAGGACAGCATACTTGCTTTGATAACTTTTACGGGGGTTATTCTGAGAGAATTATGAGAGAAATTGCAAAGCAGTTGAAGGGAAAACTGAACTAATGAATTTTTATGGCTTAATAGGGAGCCAGTGATTCTGCTATAGTTTGAGGTATAGTAAAGCAAAAAGTGAGAACCGATCAATATATATTTAAATCTGTTTACTTGTGGGGTGTAGGAGGAGAATACTAGTTTTGAGTTAATTTCAGGATATACTCTCTGTTCTAACAATGATGATGCTATGATAATAGTTAAAACAGAAAATTCAAGATGACTTGTACTCAAAGTGTTTTTAAACAGTTGGATAAAGAATTGAAACTGTAATTTTATTTTTAGGTAAGTTTTGAAATAGTGATGAAGATCTAGAGATGAAATGCTGAAATTGTATAATGGCTTTAAAGGTTCTGTGGGATGACCTGGGTATGTTGTTGATCTGATATAATTCCCGATAAATTACTGGAATGGTTCGTTAAGAACTCTATTAATGAAAACTTAAAGAAGGATGCCAATCAGAATGCATTTATGCAGAACAGACTAAGCTAACTTTACTAAGTTAACTAAGTTAACTCTAAAACAGTCAAGCTAACTTTATTTCTCTTTTCTTTTATGAGAGTCCTCCCAAGCAGACCGGCAAAGGTAAAGGATCTAAAATTGTATATTGGTAAAACACAAGAAGACTGATCAGTTAGCAAGCAATTTAGTACCACGCAAGCTTTTGATAAATAATTTATAATCGTAGTACATACTAAGTACATCAGAATTCAATAAGTATCAAAATAACAACAGAGAAAGAATCATTGCTGAGAAGCCTGTGTTGCTTATGTGATTCCGCATTTAACAGAATCACAGAATCATAGAACGCTTAAGGTTGGAAGGGACCTCTAGAGATCATCTAGTCCACCCCCGTGCTCAAGCAGGGACTCCTAGAGCATGTGGCACAGGGTATTTCTCAATATAATTGTCAGTGCTGTGTGATTTAACAAATTGCTCAAATATTTGAGGAAAAAAATGATAAACCAAAAAGTGATAAACTTTGCAAAATCTACAAACACTGGCAGAATTGTTAAAAATAAAAATAAAAAGTATAGGTCACTGACATGGAATTTGATTTATTTGAAGACATGGATCTTGACAAACAGTATTCATTTGAGCCTGGCCAGATATAAGTTCATGTATCTAGTGACAAAGAGTTGACAATACTTACAGGATAGCAACTCTATGCCGGAAAGCAGTTACATGGGAAATGACTGAGCATATCTGAGCAATCAGTAGAGTAAAAAACTCTATTGCGGTGCTGCAGCCAAAAAAGCTAATGTTTTTCTTTGATCTATAAAGAGCTGAGTATTGAACAGAAGAAGAGAAGGTTATTATTTTCTCTGCATTTGGTATTGGTGAAAATATTGTTGAACTACTTTATCTAATTCTACTATTCTTACTTTGAGGAGTGCTACAAAACTCAAGAATGGGCAGAAATGTGTGAACCATGAGTAAAAACTTATTGTGATGATCTGATGACAGTCTTTAAGTGGAGAAAAGAAGCTCAAAACCATCTGACTCTATAACCTAGCAGAAAATAGTTAAGACACATTGTGTGGATAGTAGATACATTCAGACTAGAAATATGGTGCAAGTCAAATGCTAAATTTGCTTAACTATCAGAATAATTTACCAATTGTAGTGAATACTTTGTCACTTAAGTATATAAAAACCAAGATTTTTTTGTTATTTAAAAGATGCCCTGTAGTTAAACATAGCAACCAAAGTTATAATTAACAAAGAGAATAACTTGTCCCCTCTTATAGTAGAGTTTAGATTAGGCAATCAATTTTTTTTGTTTGTTAGCTTGTTTGTTTGTTGAGTTTAAGCCATAAAATTTCAAGTACAGGAGTATATTTATAAAATAGAAACCTATAAATGGGAGCATTTTGGGAAGATGAAGTTGTATCCATAGAGCTTGATCAGATACAATTTATGGAAAACCCCTTATTAATTGGAGAAAAATAGTTCAATCCATCCAGATGCTAGAATGTGAATTGAAATTCCAGACCTAAATAGGAAAGAAACAGTTTTAGGGATTATACTAATGACGCTGGCCAGGATGCTGACAGAAGGCACAGAAAGATCAGAGAGGCTGTGGAGGCAGGAAACTCAGTAGTAACATGAGACTTCAGTTAGCCCTGTATGTTGATTGGCTAAGTGTCACATTCAAAGATTAAATGTTTACTTAAGGAGCCAGTCATGGAGCCCATAAAAGATGAGTGCCTCTTGCCATGGCATTGAACAGTGAGCAGAACCTACTGCATAACGTTTTAAATATGTTTTAGGTGATTCAGAGACATTTAAGACCATAACAGAAAAAAAAAAGAAATACTTTTTTTAATCTGTGCTTGTTGTGTTTGTTAGAATTGGTGGAGGTTCATCTACTGTAACCCTTCTTAATTGGGTATGCATCAGATCAGCTTCAAATGGAGGCATCAGCATACGAGATCATAGAGCAGGTAATAGTTTATCTAGTGGCATTCATACAAGATTTTTGGAGAACCTCAGGGTGGAAAGAGCAGAACTATTTATTATTATGTATGAAATCTTACATCAGTTTAGTACAAGACTGGAAGTTAGCTAATATTATGCTATTTTTAGATGATTTTGAGATAAGATATGAAGATATCTTTTAAGATATAAAGATATAAAATAAGATATACTGAGGAAAGTTAACACTGTTGTTTTAAGGGAAGTCGTGCCATACAAGTTTTAGATGGGTTGAATGAACATGTTGACAAAGGAGATCCTGTGGACTTCCAAAGCACATTTGTAAAGGTGACTCACCACAGGCTATTGAAGATAGCTGCTGGATCCAAGGGAAGGTGCTAAGATGATGAAGTAACTGGGTAAGGAAGAGAAAAAGGATTATCAAGAGGGACATGAGTGAGGTGTTCCTGTGAACGGACTCTTGTGCCTTCTGCTTGATGGAGGCTTGTCAAGCTGATGCCCCAAGGGGCCAAGGAATTAGCTCAGAGTATAAACTGGCTTTTTTCAGGAGGGTTCCTCATCTTCTGTTGAAAGAACTTGTCCCACTACCATATGTATGGATGGGAGGTGAGTGTGATAAAATTGAGCAATGGATACATAAGTGCATGGAAATATTTTCAAGGTAAGTCATCTAGCTGTTCAAAACTTATAAAGTGGTTAGGGAGTCACAGGCCAAGGCCTGGGAAGGAGCTCTGTGGAGCTAGGGTTTGAAGGGAGCTGCTCTCCTGTAAGACTCAGCTAAGGTAGAAGATAGTGGTATGATCTGGGTATTATACACTGTATGTCAAGCAAGCAGTGTGGAGTTGCCCCAGTCCTCTCTTCACCAGGCCATCACTCCCTGACAGAGAATACAGAGAAAGGACTCTATGATGATGGAGCAGTGATGGCTGAAAGACAGCAGCGCTGACTCACTCTCCATCTGAAGACAACAGGCTCCTTGAAGGAGCAGTTTGTAGCACTACAAAGGTCCCTGCAACATAGACATTACCTCTGCTGTTAAGCATTTTCCTCTGGTTGGGCAACCAGGAGGAGAATGAGTTCAAATGACAGAGAGTCTTTGTATGGTCCTAGGTCAGATAGTTTGTGAAAAATGCTCTGTATTGGGATCATGTGTCAGTGGCCTGGATTTATCACATAAACCAGCACAGGCCACGGGTAGGTAGCTTTTGCTATGATCTGTGCCAAGGAATGTTACTGGGCAGCAGTTCCTTGGTGTGCAGAAGATCTGCTTTTTTTGGCAGAAGAGTCATCATGGCCATCTGGCATGAGAGGCAAACCTCTTCATTCCTGAGAGGCTCAACCTGGCAGAGGCTGGAGTTTTGCTCCTGGACATGTGGTAGAGTGTTTCTGAGATCTCAGCCACAGTGAGAAGGAGCTCCAGAGAGTCTTGTCAGCTCTGCTAACCACTGGGTACTTTTACTCATTGCACAGCAAATACAGAAATCAATGTTACACAAAGAGAAGTGGGCTGCAGAGAAGGCCCTTGTTCTTTCTTGGATGTACATGAGCAGTGCTGTTCTTTACAAGGATGCAAGCAATATGTTTTTGTCACCCCTTTTCTTCTCATGATATGGAGGAAGCATGTGCCATGATCTGTCTCTCAGAGGAATTGGATTTGCAATCACACAAATATGTCCTGGGCCTGATGTTCTTTCAGGACCTGGAGCTTGCCCAGCTTCATGTAGCACCCACTGAACTGCTGGGAAGACTGTATCTCCAGCCCCAGAACATCCTGTTCATTCTGCTGTGTCCCTTCAGTGGCTTGATGACTTCACGTAGTTGTAGCAAAAGAGCCTGTCCTGCGCCTTGTATTCTACATCCTAGCATAGTTGGGCCAAGGGAAAAGCATGCTTCTTCACTCATCTGTTGATTCAGAATTCCTGAGAGTCTTCTAGAAAGTCCATATTCTGTATTAATCTGTGGTTAAAATGTAGTAGACCAGCCTTATCATCTAAGAGGTGATGCTGACTGCCATGGATGATAACTTAAGAAGAATAATATTGAAACATGTTGTGGTATGAAGCAAATGCCATTCAGTCAAATGTGGGTCACAGTCTGCTATTCCGATTTCGATGAAGGAAGTACAGTTACCAGGATGGAGTTTTCACCAGAATGAGATACACCTGCTGTATGCTGGTATTTCCACCTCTTATTTCTGTCTACTTGGTGATGTTAAGGTCCCTGTGCAGAACTAATCACTAGAGGATCCAGACAAACAAGGAAGGGAGACATTACCTGGTAGAGTTACATGTTCTGGGCTTGGTATTGGGGTACGGATATCAACTGCGTTACTGACCTGTCTTTCTATGCAAACTGAATAGCGCAGCAGGTGACCGGGCATGGTCTCAGTGACATTGAGCATCTTTATTTCCAAGGTGAACAGGGTTATCATTCCAACAGAGAAATCTATAAGACTTCCATGAAACAGCAGAAGTAGGCTGTGCTTCTCTGCTCTTGCAGCAATTAGGCTTGTTAGTTAGCTCAGTGAAGGTCTCCTGCAAGAAAATGATGGGGAGTACTCAGCCCCTACAGAGACCAACTCTCCACCCCATGGGTTTTAGTCATATGATATACTGACATTTCACTAGGAAGGAGAGAAAAGGGAACTAAGGAACTTACTGGCCAAAGACTGTGGTACCTGTCGTACAAGTAGTGTTGTGCACCACAGAGCAGACCTTTGGTCTCCATAGTACAGGGCATGATTCTGCCCCATTCCTCCCTTCCCTGGTGGATCCCCAACATCACTGATGAGAATGAAATTGTAATTTCCAATGGTAAGGGTCAGTTGCATCTTCTGCCTAAAGCAAAGAGTCAAGCAGAGACAAGCAGGTGGCACAGCTTGTCCCTCAGCATGATAGGGCCAAGGAGCCTTCAGACTGCTGTAAGTCCACAGTGCCTGTAGTGCCCCAGGGGCTCCATATTGGGGCATTTCTGTCACTCTGCTGCTTAATAAAGTTCCTCAGCACAGAGCAGCTGGTACATTTTGGTCTGACTCCTTTTTTGATGCAAGGGCAGGCAGCTGAGAGAAGTGCATAACCTTTCTGGGGCTCTGAGTGACCTTATGAACAGCACCTACCTCTAAGGGTTGTTTCATGTTATGGGATACATCCTTGGGATATCAGGGAAAATCATGGGGTGTATTTAGGGGTTGCAGTGCTGATGGCTGTGATACTGAGCTATGGCACCACCTTCATAGGCCCAGGGTGATTGGGGCTAGACTGGCGACCCTGTGTTGGTAACTATGCTTTGTGAGCTCAGCCTCTGCAGTCTCTCTGTTGGCTGGTCTTTGGCATATTCTCCAGTTGCTTGTGGAATTGCAGTGCTCGGTCTAGTAGTGTTGGCTCAGGCATCACTGGTGGCCTCTTGGGACTGAGGATAGTTTCTCTGTCAGTGCCATGGACACCTGGAGGGAGTTGCACTGGGGTCACTAGGATGGAAAGAAAGGGGTTGGTGAGGGAGTAGGAGGAGAAGACTTCCCAAGGTCACACTGGCATATCAAATGAAGGCAAGATAGTGGTTTTGGGGGGCATTAGGAAAGCTCCAAGCCTTCCTTGGGAAGCTGTGGATGTTGTGGAATAATAAAGGGCCAAAGAATTCCACGTGCCTTGTGCTGCCATAGTAGCACACAGATGGGGCTTCATTGGCAAAGAGGGAGCACGTGTTGAAGGGAGGTATCCTTTCCAGCCCTGCAGGAGAGGACTGATGGACCAGTTTCTCCAGGGCAAATAAGGGGTGTATGAGATACAGATACAAGAATTAATGTTATGCTCTAAGACAGTGGCCGTGTGACGTCCAGCCACAGAGATTAAAATTTAAACACATACAGAGAGCAACATATGAAATTGCCTGCTGCATATTACTTTGGTAATGTTGGCTGTAAGCCAGCAAAAGAGAGATGCTGCCTTGGTTTGTATTGACGTGTTCATACTTACTGTGTTGAATGGGGCCCCCGGGGACACATTCTCTGCACTTCAGAGAAGCAGTGAAGAATGAGGATAAACTCATCACTGCTGTTAATGTTGGCTAATGTTCTGCTGATGAGACAGGGCTTTGAGATATTTTTTTTATTGTGTTAATTGGATGCGCTTCTCTTTGCAGTACCTCCTTGGCTTAAATGATATGATTGCTTGTCAGAGCAGCACTGCCTGTGTCTAACGTGAGGCTCTCATCTCCCCTTGGTTATAAGGACATGGTATGCAGTAGTCTTTAGAATTAGTTAAAAAATTTCCAGTCAAGAAGGAAAATGTTTTTCTTGGAAGAGTGTTCATTAATTCTAATTCTTAAGTGGCTGTATCACGTTTACAAGTTAAAACCATTGACATGGACCAAAAAGAGATCTGTCTGCAGAAAGAGGCAGACTGGAATGGAGCAGGATTTAAATTGTCCAGATCCAAAGCAGAGATCCTGAAAACTGCTCATCCAGTGCCTAATTCTGCAGATACCTCAGATCTATAGGTATTTTCATTTTGATTCAAAATTTCCAAGGCATCTGTTTCATGCAGGCCAATATACTTACCAGCTTTGGTTAGCACCAAACTGCTCAGCTCTACCTCATCCAAGAAAAAAAAGCCTTTTTTTTTTTCATCTTCTGCAAGTGATTCAGGGAACTGAGACAGTATAGACGTAATTCAGATTCATTTCTCATCTTTTCCTGGGAGAATTTGTATGCTCTAATCAACCTCAGGTAACCTGGAAGTATTAGACACGGACTTATTCCTTTCCTCAGTGTTGCACTTCACGCTTCTTTTGAGTGACCAAAGCAAAAAAGGTATCTTTTCTAATTCTTTGATTTCAGCAAGATTTGACAAAATGTTATGATGTTATTATGATGTTACATTTGTCAAAGATACTAAATTCCCATAAATATCATGAAAAAAGGTATTAGCGAAAGAACCATTTAAAGACTGATCATAATTACCATAATTACTTTTCTTGTTTTCTTAGTTGTTCGGGAAATGGAGAAGAGAATAATTGATTCATTTACTCTAAATATTGATCTTCACCAGCATTAACATTGGCTACCAAAGTCAAATGATGATGTTTCTGCTCCCTGTGGGAAAGTAAAACTTGAGAAACAAAAGAAAGTTCACTAACAGTGAGTAAGAGCAGTGCTGGAAATTCACTGTAATTAGTAAGTTTCTTCTTATAGCAGTTGACATGACACTTCACAAAGCAATTGACACACATACATGTTAGGTATATGTTTGACATTTTCACAGAGTCATGTCAGCCTCCTGACATTTCCCTGTTGGAAGGAAAATTGAAAATTCTCCAACTGTGTTGTTCTGTTTTGTGCTGAATAAAATAGAGAAGATAATTAATAGAAGATGTTGCATATCTAGCACAAAAGTTACAACAGAACAGATGATTGATGGCATATATGCATGTACCTGACTCAAGCATGTACCTTTTTAAATGAACAAAACATAGATGCATGTGCCAAAGTGATAAATACAAAGTGGCAAGAAGAACTGAGAAAATGTCCAGAGAAATCCCAAAGACAATGAACTTATTAACATTACGCCAGATAAGTAATACAAAATAATGTGAATTTCTTATTCAGAAACAGAATGAAAAGAAAGATAAAATGAATTAATTAATAAATTCATTTAATTATTAAAATGAATGAATAAAATGAATTAATAATCAAGTTGCACATATAGAAAATATGTGCAATTAAGAAATTCTATGTATTTCTCCAGGAGAATGTAGAGACTTGATACAAAATATGTGACAATCTAAGCTACTGTAATAGAAATAGTGGTAACATTAAATCAACACAGTGAGACAAGTCATTGAAACAAGTTGTTTGACACACCCACTGCGTCCATGAAAAAGGACTTTTTTCATACTCTTTGGAATTATTAGTAGATATATTTTCTAATTTTTGAGAGTCCATTATTATAGATGCACAAAAAAGCCCAAGTCAAAAAGAACAACAACAACAGAAGTGGAGAATAAAGGATTTGGACACTTTCTCTCTTTTTTAAAAATGTTTTTTCTTGTTTGTGATTTAGAAAGGGCTGTGTTAAAAAGTATTTTTACATTTACAATAAGATTACATTATAACAGTAAGAGAGTATTTTTGCTCTGAAGACTTAAAGAACTTGAGGTAGAATATTAATTCAGCTGCTGGTTGTGATTGGAAATTAACATATAACTCTTCTTCTGATGATTTGTCAGATATATTTTAGTCAAACTTGTACTGAAAACATAAAGCAACCACCATCTGAAAACAATTTAGTTATATATTTCAGTTTCTTTAGTCTTATTTCTTTTTGTAGTTAAATTCCCACTTCATTTTCAGTTATCCACCGAGTCTTCCAGAGGTGAAATTCCAGATGGAATTTCTGATATTAAAAAATAGTAATAAAATTTTAAAAATCAATCTTCTCTAAGTGCAGAGAAATACAAAGTGCTTTACATCATTTCTATACATGCCATGCAGAAACAATGGGAAGAAAATCAGAAACTCAGTTTTCCTTTACTTAGCTTGTTTCAGAACATTTCAGTAATAAATTGATTCAGTAATTTATTTGCAAAAATCCCACTTTAGAATTATTTTATGACCCACTCATGCTTTAGAGTGCTCTATATGCAAATCCTGTTCTGTAAGAGGTGGCTGGTGATAGAATTGCAAGTGGCATAGACATAATGGTTAACAGAAACTGGGATGGAAGATGTGTAGGAGAAAGAAAAATACATTGGAGAAGAAAGGTGATGGCAAAAAGGCAAAATATATACTGATGGAAGGGGAATGAGATGAATATAGCTCAAATGCTAAGACGACAGAATGGAGAATGAGGAGATCGAACAGAGGTAATGAAAGAGAAATACCAGTTGAATTTTTGACAAGACGGTGGATAAATACAATACTAAAATATAGTGTACTTCTTTCAGTTCATTTTCCCCACCTTACTGTCCATGTTTCTTTCTGAATTTTCCTTCCATCTGTCAGTGCTGAACTGGTTTGATATTGCTCTGGCAATTCCTAGCAGATTAGAAAAAAATCCCAACCTGTTTCCAACTTTCAATAAGAGGAAGTAATATTGCCCCAAGACCAATGCCAATTAGAACGCAGAGATTTCTTTATCAACCACAGTGTATCATGCTGTAACTGTTCAGCATGTATTTTGCATTTAAATAATTTAAATAAGAGCTAATAAACATGTATTTTCTCACAATATATTTTTTATTCCTCAGTACCTGTGAAACTGTATGCAAGATCATAAATTACTGGTTCTCTTCCCTTGTGTAGTAGATGTAATACTTAAGCTGGAGAAAAAGAGTAAGAAATGCATTTGATAGGTCCTTAGTTCTGTTGTGATGGAACTGTGTATGGACTTTGAGACAGATGAGAGTTTGATGTTAATGTTTGATTCAGCTATTTGATGCTACCATATACCAGAATAATACTTGTTTTTTGCACCATCTCAGACTTCTTGGAAATTGTCACTGCACTAACAGTATTAATAGCAAAAACTAAGCATTATTTGGGGCTATCAAGTACACTGAGCACCAAATTTCCTAAAGATCACTCTTACTCCCTAGGTCTTTGCAGTTTACAGAGCAGTGCTGCAGTCAGTTTTGTACTGCAAGCCAAACAACGTGCCTGGGTGTCTAGATGTCTACCTGTATGCCTAGAAAGGACCACAGCACTGCACTTGGGAACAACTGAATGTAAGAGACCTAGGATAAATGGAGGTAAAATGGCCATGGCACTGCTGCCTATACTGAAAGCATCCATGTCTACCATTTCCCTCTCCGGCATCACAGTCTAGATTAGCTCTTCATCAGAAAGGCTCCAGCCCTCCCCTTCTAGTGTCACTGAAAGATTGCACTGAGAGATTGCAGCAAAAGATTGGGGACTGCCTATGCAGGAAGATGGCAATGGGATCCCAGCAAACATAGACAAGGGGAATGGGAGGAGACAGACCTACTCAACCAAAAGTTTTTGTAATTCCTCAGTGCTTCCCAGCAACCCATACCCACTCAGATCTCCCAAGCTGCCACCCCTACTCCTAACTCCACTTTGAGGCCCCAACTGATTTCTTCTCACCACTCTGACTCTTCATCTCACCACAGCTGCATTCAGTCCTTCTACCCATTCCTGTATCCAGCCTCTCTAGATCTGCACCTCCTTACAAGTGTCTGTTACCTGGCCTTCCATCACTTCTCCCTTCTACATCTTCCTGATCAAGTGAGAGCAAGCACATTTACTTTAAGCCATCACTGGATCTTATAGTAGATGTTCCTCGGACTGTGACCATAAGGCTCTATCAGGTACTTTCCTTTCTAGAGATATTCCTAGCCCTAGAAGATGGATAGCTTTGATTTTAAACACTCTGGTCCAAGAAGTTTCCTGCAGCTCTGGAAACAGGCCCGTGGGTGCCCCAGTAAGACTCTGCCTCTCTCACTTAGATCCAAGCACATCCCAAACCTCCCTCTCTCTTTTTGCTGGTTTCAGGTGGTCATAATCTTCCACAGCTTTACAAAACAAAACCAAAACAAAAATTGCTGCCAACTGGGGATGCCAAAATATAACCTAAGGCTGGGTAGAAGATATTGATGAAGTTGCATGGCAATATCAAATAGTAAAATAAGTTTTTGCTTAAGGTGGACTAGTTGCAGCTGTACTCACCAGCCAGTGGAAATGAGGGAATGGTCTCATCCATGCCTATAAATTCTGTTCCAGGATTTAGAGAAACTTTGATGATTTTCTCCCATCCTTGGAAACTTGCTGGCATGGTCTTAAGAGTGGAGATGTCTCCAGACTTCTTGGGATGGCCCTGTGCACAGCTTTAAACACCCCTAAGCCTAGCAAAGACAGTTGCCTGTAAATGG
The DNA here is from genome assembly GCF_000705375.1 of Tinamus guttatus. Next base: position 850,986 of record NW_010579280.1, on the reverse strand, counting down.
GAGCCAAACGACCTGATTGGAGTTTAAAGCAAATTCAGCTTTATGTCTGGAGTTCATTATTTGATCACAGTTACCAATAACAATTGAACTCAAAGCAAACTGGGAGAATCAGAAACTTGTGAGGTGGTCTTTATCATGCTGGCTTGACCTAGTCCTGGTATCCTCCCGTAGTTTGACTTCTAATGTCTGATTTCCTGTGTCTGATTTCTAATGGGCATCTTAATAGTGTCATACAATACAGGAATTTCCTTTTTCTTTTAGAGATCCCTGAATTGCTTCTGCTTTACTCTGCTTAGTCAGAGGCATATGAGGGGTGCTATTAAAATATACAGTTTCAGTTACCCTGATGAACAGAAAATGTAATTTAAGTGAGAAATGGAAAATATAACCCGATTTTTCTTTCCAGAAATAAGATCTTTTTGCATAGCTGAGAATGAGGAGAATGGGCGGTGTGATCAAATCAGATAGTACTTGCTTTCTATCTTTCAGCTCACCATGTTTAGCCTTTTTAACACCAAATTGGTTTTCTGCTTTCTGCATTCCAGCTGATGAGTGTCTCAGAATTGCCACCCCTATATATCTCTTGAAGGCCTCTGTAGGGCTGAGTGTGTGCAGCATCTTTTGCCTGTCAGAAGTTCTCCACTCAAAGTATAGCAATGAGCAGATATAAGTGTGCCAGAATTGCTAGAACGAGTAGGAGGATTTCCAAATTTGGGGGGAGATGAAAATCCTATAAAGAACAAATAAAAAAGCTAAAAACTGATGAGAATAGCCCCATGCACATTCAATAACCTGTATGTCAAATGGACTAGAGATTACTCATTTGATCCTTGGAATTACTTATTAATAGGTGATCTTTACTGGTACTGAAATTCTTGCCAAGTTCGAAAGACTCTGTTTTAAATACAATACAAGCTTTTCCTCCATGACATGGAAATAGGAATAAAATCACTTTTAACAGAGTCTGAGGATGACACAAGGGCTAAAGGCATAGTAAATATTTATCTGGTCAGAGCAGTGGTACATGGGAATCCATGTTCCTTCTCTAACTTTCTCTAAGGACTGTTGCTTTGCATTAAGTTCTATTTGTTTTAAAATTTCTTATGTATTTTTTTTGAATTTTTATTAATTCATTTTTATCACTTCTATTTTATATTACTATTTACCATTTAATTTAATAAATAATATATAATTTTAATATTAATGTTATGCTTGTGCAAAGTGCTTAGGAAATCAAGTGAACGAACAGCTAAATGTGAGTGTATACTGCAAGGTTATACCAGAATGGATTGATGTGATCAGAAGCAGTAAGTGCTTTTTAACTTTTTGACAGAATGGTGAGATCAGTCCTGCAGTAACATGTACTTTCTTATGTCTGCATTTTATAGAACTGATAAATTTGAGATGCTTTTTAGAAAGAGATTTATTGAGGGAGGTAGAAAAATGCTCAACAGTGAGAACCCCCAAAGTTCTCAATCTGTTTAGTTTGTCCAGAAGAAAAGCAAGTGTATGAAAAAGTTTCCTGGAATGTAATGACAAGTATTAAAAAGTGATTTCATCTTGCTTGGAAAGGCAAAGCAAGGACCAGCAACTGTAAGATGATACCAAAGCAGTTTGAAGTAGAAAAGAGAAATGCCTTTTTAAGTGATGATGATTTAATATTGGAACACCATATCAAAAGAAGTGATTATTTCTCAATCACACTTCATGACTAAATGTTTTTCTTCTTGGAGTTACGTTTTACCTAGGCATACATTATGCTTGCGAAGATCACAGGTGACTGATCTTGACATGAAGATAATAGGATGAAATGTAGTAACTGATGATACACAGAAGGTGTGATTAAGTGCTCCAGCTGGGCATTGTGGCCTTAAACTCAGTGATTCTCCAATATGCTGAGCTGATCTGGCTTAAGACTGGTAAAACACGTTGTAGTTGCATCAAGAAAAGTGACTAGATATATTTCTGTAGGAAACGAGGTCATTGCAGTAGACTGGAAAGGACTGAAAGATGTGGACCAAATCAATATGGACAGCACCAGTTCTCTGCATGGCAGCAGCTTCCATCGACCTTCCACTGAGGTGAGTTCCTGTACTGCAGGCACTTACACAGGGAAACTGGAAAGTTTTGATTCTTTATGATTTCAGAAATTAGAAAGGATCAGAAAGTCAGTGTTGACTTGTGTTGGATGGAGTGGAGTCATTCACTTTGAACTACTGAAACTGAGTAAATGTTTGAAAGAAAAACTCTTACAATCTCTCACAAGTGGGGTAGAACAGAACATGGAAAAAATTCTCACATTTCTGACAATCCTTTAGGTCTGCACTGGATTCATTAAAATGTCCAGCACTATGGCTCTCCCAACTTCTGCAGCACATTCTTATAATCTTCTGAAGAAACACATTTGTCTCCATTTTGTTTTTTAGGAATCCATTCACTATTAACTCAATGCCAATTGATTTACTATGCAGTATCTCAAAGGCTGATTCATTTCCTGTTTTGAATTATTGCCATTTCTGTAGTCTTAGATACCTGAATTTTCATGTCTGCAAGTCTGAGGATATGCAGTCATAATTAGGAAAAAGATCAAAGCTATTTTAAACCAATAACTTATTGAAAAATGAAGTTCACAAACAACTCAAAAAGCATTTGTATTTCCTCCTAACATTTTTCTGAATTGTAATGCTTGGAGTTTCACAGTACTCTCATGGAAATGGTGGGGCACAGCCTTTCATGGAATCAAATCAAATACACATCTAAAAGTCAAAACATAAAGTATACCTCACTAACCTGTACAGGTGCTATCAGAGGATTAAGGTACAATAATCTAAGGCCTGGATGAGAGCACTAATATTGGAGCTTAATATCCCTTTGATTTATGTGAATGTAGTTTGATTTAGGTAATTGAGCAATCTTAATTTTCTTGAATGTCCACATCCCAAAACCAAGGAGTTGACAGGTAAGTCCTCCTAGCTGAAGGAGATGAATGCTTAATGTAATGGTTGTTATGGAAATTGGATCTGGTTTGCAAAGGGAACTTGAGTCAGAGTTGACACAACTGAAACACTGCAGAAAAAAATTACACCAGGAGAAAATTATTCCACAACTTTTTACTGAACCCTTTATGTTCAAAACACACAAGTGGTCTATCTCCTCCTTGTGTTAACCCCAGGAGATGCACCTCCCACAGAAGCATGCCAATGTGGCAGTATTTAACGAAGAACTGTTAGTAAGTGAAGAGAATTCCTACCTAAAGGTGTTTTTGTTTGCCCCTCACTCTTGGTCTCTGTAAAATCCTATTCCCATGCATACCTACAAATGCCATGATACTTACAGACCGCACAGTGAACAGCAGGGGAGAAAGACAGACTTCTCATCTTGACGGACAAAAGCTTTTAATTTATCAGCTAAATAAATGACTGATGATTATAATCAACCGATGGAGACATACATGACAATATGCAGCTTGTTACTCTAACATGATGTTGTTCTTTCCTTTCTTTAGCAAACACGGACAGATTTTTCTTGGGATGGTATTAATGTGAGTATACACTGCACTACTATTCAATTTCTAGTTATAGAAAGTCCAGGATTTTTCTGCCATTGGATGTAATGGAGACCAGGATGGAAATCTGACTGAAAGCTTTCAGTGCCACTGAACTTTTCTTCATTGCCTAGGGTTCAGGAGATGCTGATGAATTTTTGTTTGCCTCTGTGTCTGGCTGTTTTGTAGTGATTTAAATCCATAGGTGGTTATTAAGTTGGGGCTATTAAGTGCTATTAAGTGTGTCATTTATGGTGCTCTCTTTTTGAAATTTCTGAACACTGCTAAATAAAAAAAGTGTCTCTCCATCATCCTTAAACAAAAAGTAGTTTTTGACCAACGCATATTTTGATCTTTCTTAGGAGTTGGGAAGAGATATATCTCTCATATTCAGTTGCATAGAGAAGTAAAGGAGTTTTGAAGTCTCTTGGAGAGTGTTCAGTGCCAGTTAACTTTAGTTAATAAGTAGAGAAAGCTAAAGTTTCAATAAAATGTGTTCCTAGTTGCTCTTAATACTTATGCCATGGAAAAATCATTTTTTGTTTAATAATGAAAAAAGCATCCTGAAAAAGAACATCACATATCAGTACTGCCAAAATATTTTTTTTCTCTGGAAACTTAAAACGTGCGTTCACTTAAATTCATACGATGCTAATTATCATCTTGCCTTTTTCTTTAGCAATGTTCAGTTCATACAAATAACCAGAGATAGTTTTGTCTGCTTTGAAAGTAGCTGCACTTTTCACTTTCTGCTATATTTTCCCTGCTTTCTAGTTGCTTCAGCTCACTTTTACACAGACATTTCTGGCTCCAAAGTAATACAATGTCTAGGGTACTGTATTTACGCTCAGTTTTCAGAGAAACACTCCTCTCATAGTGCGACAACTGACTGGGGTGATTTGTTATTCAATTTCTTTGTAATAGCTTCCTGTACCTCCAGTTGTTTGACTGCCTAATTACTGCTCCTCTCAGCTTTCATGAGGTTTGGACCACTACACCAAATACTTGCTTCATGTTAAGATTTAAAATTTCCGGGGTTATGGTCACTGCTCTTGAGTATCTTTAGTTTTGATACCCAGTGTGAAATGTGGTGGATTTGTTATTCAGAGAGGCAGAAAGGAAAAGCAGAAGCAATGCTTTCTTTAATGCTAATGAAAATAAAGCCTAAAATGCAATGCCTGACATCTCTGAAAAAGTCCAAGGTATTTGTCTTAAGGAAATGTGTTTTTATGATGATATTTCTGGCTGTACCTCTCCCAATAGTTCCCTGTTGTTGTTATTCAGGGAGTTTGAATTTGAGCACAGGGAAAAGAATAAAGGGAATTCAGCAGAACTGTGGATCTTATTTCTTTTATTCATAGCTGTAGGTGTTTGAACGAAGCGGGGCTTATCCCTGATACAGTTAGTTCATTTTTATTAAGACTTTAAAAATGTGAGAGAAAATAAACACCAAAACCTAAATGTATATGTAACAAATTAATATCTGTAGTATATTGCATTTTATTTTGTCTTTTCTAGTACATTGTCAGCTTCTCATTCTAAGCTTCCTTAATGGTCTGTCAGCCATGTCTAAGAAAGAGTAGGGAACAATGCAGAAAGTTCATGGAGGGTTTGTGAGGGTCAGAGGGGCTTTTCTCGGCTGCCTCTGCCTGTCCACCTAACCGTGCCTTACTCTGTCCCACAGCTGCACAGTAGCTAGTCCCAGTTAAATTGTCTCTACTTTTTCCTTCCTGTTTTGTTCTTTTTCTTGTTGCTTGCTTCTGCTCCTCATATTCCTGCCTTCTGGATTCCTTAAACTGATGTCTTTCCCTGATATTTTTTCTCATTCTCTTCTCCTTTTTCTCTCTTTAGCTTTTAAATCCATTCCTTTCCTCTTTGATATATATTTTCTTCCTATTCTCTCTCTTTTCAGCTCTCCATGGAAGATACGACCTCTATCCTCCCCAAGCTGAAACGCAACTCCAATGCTTATGGAATTGGGGCTTTGGCAAAATCATCTTTTTCTGGTGAGGTCCTGAAAAATTGTGTTTATCCTGTGTAGTTTCACTCCACATGCCTTTGTGCCTCTCCCCATTGTTCTTCCTGTTGGTCTCCTAATTGCACCATTCTGACTTTTGCTCTGTCTAGATCATAGAGCAACCCACACCCACATGTTCTAGATGCAGATATCTGTTGCACCTTCAAAGGACAGATTTGTCTGATGCCTGTTGGCTTTTCCTGGTGCACTGCAGCCGAGATGTCTTCAACTGCTTCCTCTCAAACTGTCCTGAGATTAACCCCATTTTCTATTACGTAGTTCTTTCAATTCCAGCTTTCACTATTTATGCCCAATTTTGTTCTAAAAGCACTATAGGCAAGGAAGAAAAATAATTCTCTGGGTCTTTCATGTTTGGGTTTCTTCTGAGAGTCGATCCAAGGAAAGATGGAGAAACTCTCCTACATCGAACCCAAAGCCTGAATCCTGGCAGGAAAGGAAGGGAAAAGCCCACTTCCAAAGAGGGGTGAGCAGGGTGACAGACAATCCTGGAGCTGTGTAATAGCCCCTCCTTGTTTTCTAATGTCTGGCCCCTTAGGGATATCCCGCAGCATGAAGGACCATGTCACAAAGCCAACAGCTATGGGCCAAGGCCGTGTAGCTCACATGATTGAATGGCAAGGCTGGGGTAAAGCTAACAGCCAGCAGCAGCAGCACACGCATGAGACGGCACGCAAAGATGCTGATGCCTATTCAGACCTGAGTGACGGTGAAAAGGAGGCCCGTTTCCTTGCAGGTAGCTCTGACTTTTCTGCATGTGGATTGGGTTGGTTTGGGATGTCCTGGAGCAGAACCCTTGAGAGACCTAAGTGCTGAAAAACAACAACAACAAAAACTATAGAGAGTCTGGGGGTGGTTTAAATGGCAAAAAGAAGAGATGAGACCTTGTGGTTGGATTATGGCCGATGGCATGCAAAGCAGAGAGAGGGACAGCCAACTGTGGGTGGTGGTGTTGCTGAGGCTAGGGTAGGACAGTGTGACCAGCAAATGAGATTAAAGATGATGGCAAGAAGTGGAGACTTCCTCGTGCCCTTGCTTCCTCTCCCTTTCTCCTTTGACACAGGAGTGATGGAGCAATTTGCTATTTCTGAGGCAACTCTCATGGCCTGGTCCTCAATGGATGGTGAGGATGTGAGTGTAAATTCAAATCAGGATAATCCAGCAGGCAACTATTCTGAGAACTATCAGGAGCTAATGGAGAGCCAAGGTGAGCCTGAGCACCTTATTAATCTTGAAATGCTTCTCTCTTGTTGCCAAGTTGCTCTTCAACCTTCCACCTTTGTCTTATATTGTAGCCTTTATTTTTATGATTGGAATCTAGCAGGTGGAGCTGTTCAAGGAATCTGACCTTAACAGAGTTACTTTGTTTGCTTAGACACAAGTGAGGAGAGCCACCAGCTCTCACAGTTGGTTGTAGATATAATACCTAGGAAATAGGAAGGGGAGCTGCCTTTCTCCTTCATTCTTCTTCCCTTTACAATAAAGTGTGATACATAGACACCCGAACTATCCCTGAGGCAGAGACTAACTCTTTGTTGTTTTCCTCCTTTTTTTTTTGCAGAACACATGGCCCAGACGCAGTATGATAGCTGGCCTCATTCCTATGTCTCACAGGGCATGTATTGCTTAGGTTCATCTGACGCCTGGGAGACCAGTGATCAGTCCCTCATTGCTTCCCCAGCAACTGGCTCATACTTAGGCCAGAATTTTGATGACTCCCAGACAAACCTTCAGGAAAGCATTTTGATTCAGGGCAGCCTCATCCAGCAGCAACAGCTGCAGCAACAGCGACAACAGCAGAACTTCATCCAGAGCACAGGGCTGGTCCATGTGTGGCCCCTGCAGACTGCTCAGGGTGGGGCTGAGTCCAGCACCTATATGGAGGACCATGTTGAGGATGAAGGGAACCCACGTCTGGAGAAGGCTCCTCTCCTAAACAAGAAGCCCTCTCCAGAGGAGGATGATGCAGTGTGCCGGGACCTAGAATCGCTATCTCCTAGAGAGGAGCTGGAGCATGCTGCACTGAGCCGCAAAGTCTCAGATGTCACCTCTTCTGGGGTACAGTCCTTTGATGAGGAAGAGGGAGAATCAAACAACTGATGCTTTCTGTGAAGTTCTCATCACTGATAAACAAAGAAAGGGATGGAAAGGAATGAAATGGCAGGGATTCTTCTCTCCAGCTTCCCAGACTTCCAAGCAGACACACCTTCCATTCCTGACATATATTTTTTAAATAAGAGGAAAATTGAAAGTCATTGACAGATGAAGACCTCTTCTACCCCTTCACCATGGACACATATTTCCAAGTTTTATTGCTCTGGGCAGCACACATGAGGTGCTTGGAGAAATCTGGATTGGTAAATCATTTCTAAATCTTTTTAATACAAAGCTTTGGCTCTGAATACAAACTCTTCTGGTATTGGGGATGCGGCTAATGAGACAGGCTTGATATGGGGCGTGGCTATGTGGCTAGTATCCATCTTGAAAGAATGATGGATCATGTTACTTCATGGATGCAGTCCCTTTTGATAGAATACGTGAATGTTGACTGTTATAGACTGAAGATACGGCTTTGCAAATATAGATTGTACTAGTATAGGATCATGGTTGGTGCAGAGGATAAGGGTGTATTTAATACAGACTGTACCGAGTTGAAGGACTGGCTCTGTAACCAGATCCTCAATAGCACCTTGGTATGAAATTATAGGCTCAATGGATATGGGCTGCACTCTATGGACGCAGGCTGTGCTGCAATACACATGCTGTGGGCATGGCTGTACTGTGGAATGGAGGAATGGATGTGGATACAAATCTAACGCTGCTTTCAGATACTCATGCATACTTCTAATCCTTTGTTTATTTGTTTTTCCCTTTGACATTTCTATCTGCCCAGGAACTGGCAAGACTGGTGTGTCCTTTTGGTGTTGGGCACTGGATGCCAGGGGAAAGGACATTTTCAGCTACAGGCAGTCATAAAAAGCTAACTCTTGCAGGGGGCTCAAAACATATATTTCTTGGTGCTGTTGCTGTATCCTTCTGTCTTTTCTTTTGCCAGCACTAAGACCCAGAGAGTAGACTGCAGGTTCAGGAACAATGTGTACAGTTACAGAAACACAAATTTCTAGTTTGCCTTGGAAGTTTTTATTTATTTATTTATTTATAAGCTTTTATACTGCTGGGTAAGCGTTCTTAACAAACCAGTTAATACTGGGAAAGGCCCATGCTCTAGCCCTTGCTGATCACTAATACTGCATCTTTCCCAGGTCTCCTACTCATTCTGCAGTGCCAAATGTAAATGGAGGAAAAGGGGTGAGAGAGAAATTTTTCTGCTCTCTTTCTCTCTCTTTTTTTTAATTCTTCCTGTCTATATTTTCTTCTTTTTTTTTTTTTCTCCTTCAAGCAATTTAAGTAATCCTCCATTTCTTTTCCCCTCCCATTTCACTTTAGAAATGGAGACAGCTGGTTTCAGTTTCCCTGTTTGTACAAGTTCTTTCCCTCTTTTTTTTTTTTTTCCTTAAAAAAGCCTGTGGTTCACTGAGTAATGAAAGTCTGGCCTCCCACAGTTCCTTGCTGTGTTTCTACAGACATTCTGTTTGGAGGAAAGGGCTTTGAAAGGAAATTCAACAAACCATCTCTACTCAAGATATTTCATCAGAAAATAATTGGAGCAAAATCAAACCAACTCCCGCTCCCCCTCAAAAAAAAAAAGAAAGTATAGGGCTATGGATTTTGCTAGATGACTCAACAGAACCAGCAGAGATTACACAAGTGTTGAGTTTTAATTGAAATACCACTTGCAAGGAAGCCTCAGCAAAGCATGGTTTAGATCTGATGCCAGAGATGAGCTAGAGCAAGTTGCCTGGACATTGCCACACCATCCCAGGGGCACCTCTTTCTCTCTTACTCCAACTTATAGCTACCCTGTTCAGTTCATGATACATTTGTTTATCCTTTGCCTTCTCTTCAGGCTTGATACATTGCTCGGATAACAAGAGAGTGATACCTGCTCCTTTCTTGATTCAGGTTTAGACCTCAGCATATTTTCAGGAAGAAAATATGAGGAGACAAAAATGTGACCAAAGTAGTATCTTCAAGGCTCTCAGAGTTCAGACAGCTCCTGGCAAGTAAAGCAGATTATGTCCAGAACTATGAGAAATGTGAATGGGACTCTCAGATAGGATTTTAGCCCACTCAGTTTTCTGACACACATGCAGTCATATGAAGAGGGGACTCCTTCATGAACTCCCAAGTCTTGCCAGCCAACTCCACATCAAGCGGATCTGTCTCTCCTCTTCATTACACCTGAAAGGAAAACACCTTCGGGAGACTTAAGTAAGAATGATAATTTGGGGTAGGTAAGAGATAAAAGCTTTTGTGACCACTTTTCCCCGCTCCCCCCACCCCTGTTTCCTTGGGCTTACCTACATCTTTCTTAGGAGGTAGCTCTTCTCCTGAATGATGATCTTTTGATATCTCTTTAAAGATGTTCACACATTCAGGTGCTAACCTCCTCCAGGCAGGAGACTTTGATGATCTCCTACAGTTCTTGCAGGCACAGTGCTAGCTCAGTGTCCTGAACTCTTGGTCTAACTTGGGTCTAACTGTGGGGCAGGGCTTAGGAAATCAACTAGCTGAAGGGGAGAGTTTGGGCAGGTGTCAATGGCACCTCAGCACATAAGTAAGTGTTAACTTTTTCTTACTGTTTTTTTTTTTTTTAAAAAAAAAACTTCAGGGAAGCAAAAATTGTCTGGTATGTTCCTTTGTGGGTGAAAATTTGGGTGGCTTGTTGCTTTTTTTCTCTGAACTATTTCATCCCCATGTTCCTCTCTAGGACCATTCTGGACTAGTCACTTTCAGTGTAGGTGAAACCTCCATATCCTTTGCAAGATTGGGATGTGTGAGTCACCTTGTCCAGGGCTTCTTTGCTCCATATGAAGATTTTTGCTGAGATATATGATCAATGGATAAAAGATATATGGTTTCTCCAAGCAAAGTAGTGGCAGAGAAACATTATACTACATTAGAAGAAACCTCCCCTCACCTTATAGATAATTCTACAGCACCGAATCACAAGAAAAATCCTTTCTGTAGGGTTTTATAAGCTCTGTGGAACGGGTAGAGAATTATATCTTGCTGTGTAATTCCTGATCTCTAGACTCATCTCTTTTGTTCTCTGTGAAATCTGACTGGTTGAAAAATAATCTCTATATAAACTTTTTAATTTCAACTTTATTAAATTCTATAAGACTTCTTTTATACAAATCTTCCCTTTCTGTGAATAAAATCCCCCCCCCCTTTTTTTTTTGAAAAAGGGAAAAGCTGTTTCTCAGGACCTCTCCACCATCCAAAAGAGAAAAGTATCTGCCTCTCTAGTTGCCTCGAGCTTGACTGGCTAGAGAACCACTAGCTACTTGTGTGATCATGCTGAGTTGAACTGGGAAGGTGTTTTGAATTTCTTTGAAAATGGAAAAATGATTAGTATAACCTGGCTTTTTCTTATGTAATAGGCCTACTGGCTGTGAGTAACCAAAATAAGAGGGGGGGCCTGGAACCTGCTGTACATTTCCCAGAAAAACTTTTATTATATAGCTACACCTTTTCAAGCATATGGAAGGCACAGATGCTCTGTGAGCAAAATTTGGCCTGCAGTTCCTTTATCCTGGTGAGGATGGATGAATTGGAGAAAGTCCAGCCAAATACTCAGAGCCCAAACTGAATTTGTGAGGCTGGCAATAAGCAGGAAAGGTAAGCTGAATATACTTGATCTAGAGTTACCAAGAAAGTGAGCTCTGCTGTTCATTTATACATAAACTTTGTAGAACGCAGCTGCACCGCCTAAGAAAATGGGAAATTGCAGCAGAGGTGGAAGATTCTCTTTTTTTTTTTTTTTTCCTAAATTCTTCCCACCTTAAAGCTTTTGTCTTCAACAGGAGATATTGCTGTTATTGTGCTGAATATGAATGAATGCTTAAACATAAGTGACCCTATTGAAAAAAGGTTGCAGATTCCACTGCAAGAAAATTCTCTTGTGTTCCTTTCCAGCAGTTGCTTATATCTGATCAGTTACACTACTGCATTTAAACCTAGAAAGTGATTAGATAGAGGAATGGGAACACAAGGTTGGAAAAATCTTAGCAGGATTATTATATTAAGAATTGGAGACAGCTCTTTCAGTATATCCTAATAAAGCACAGCAAGTAACTGCCTCAGAACAACCAAAGCATAGGAGATGGGCATCTTGCATATCTAAGATATAGCCTGCACATTTCCCATATGTTGAGGACAACTAGAAAAGTTAAGGAAGTATTCAATGGTACATCGAAGATTTTATCCTAAACATCTTGATAAAAGAAGATGGCTTGGAAACTGAAGCACCCTCCTAGGTCACTGGTTTAGGCCTATACCTATGTAGCAGTAGGTACAACATTTCCTTACATGACTGTATATGTAATCTGATGAATCTGCAATTCAGTGCAATCATATGGGAAAGGAAGTCGAGTTAATGCTTTTATTCCTACAGTTGTACAACTCAGGGGGTGGATCAGATCTTACTTTCTTTATCCAAATCTAGTGGTCTTCCATATTTAGGCACCCTGCCTGTGCTTCAGTCGCATGAGGTCTACCGGCCCTGCTCCCTGCTCCCTTCAGGAGCCTGGGATTAAAATAAGGACATGAATAATCTTTGAAACTACCCAGCATTTTGCTTATTCATTCTAAAATTCAAAGTCAAGAATTGTCCTAGGGAAGCTTATATAAGCTTTTATTTATAAAAATCTGAAGCTTTCTTTACAAACCTTGTGAGTTCTCTTCAACCCCATTACTTCAGGCTCTGGTATGCAGAAGTCAATCTGCTGCTTTCAGTTTCTGTGCCTCTAAATCAGCATCTCCTTTGGGAAGCTGCTGACAAGCTGCTTGCCTTTTCCTTCACCCTTTTTTCTTTACCACACTAAGAATTTCATAGTATAGTTGCAGCAAAGAGAAGAGTTCAACTATACCTCTCAGCTGATCAGATAGCAAGCTGCTCTGAAAGAGGCAGCCTGCCCTGGCTGTGCTCGCTTCTGAGTACTTGTGCAGATGCTGATGCCCAACTGACCCCAGCAAACCAGTGCAGAAAGTCACAAAGATAGAAGTGAAACCTGCTTTGAAAGTAAAGGAACAACTCTGATGCAGAGAAAGGGAGAGAAAAAGGGAGGGAGAGAGAGCACACAATGTTTTCAGCAGCAGCTGACTTTTATATCACACTGGGTAAATTGTGAAAATGCACTTTGAAATGACTTCCTCGTGATGAGTTTAAACTATTGAAAGGGATTGTTCTTTCTCCTCCCCTCCATCACACCAGCTGGATGTTTCTGCTACCTAAGTAGCACCAGTACTAACATTCATTTATCTATCCAGAAACTGATCCCATTGAAAACTAACCCAAACCTCCACCAGAAAAGAAGTTTCAGTGGATTCACTTGGATGGACAAGCATCAATGAGAATCACATCAAAGGATACTTCTGTGGTTACTGATGCAATTTTAAATGGCCTAAGTAATCATGAAATTTCTGGCCGAGAATGATAAACTCACCTGAGCTCCCACAGAGAATGTATCCATCCCCTCGCAAAGCTTTTCCCATGTTTTTTGTTTGTTTGGTTGTTATTTATTTATTTATTTATTTATGGTATTCCTTTATTTGAATTGCTCTTTGCTCTTATTAAACACCCGGTAATTTCTCTCATTGTTCCCTCCCCTTCCACAGGCTCCTCTGAGTTAACCCTTTGAAGTCAGACAGGAAGAGATGGGTAACTTGACAGGCATCTGGAATTAATAAATTAACATGTGCCCAGTGGTTACACTCCACAGCAGATGAAGATACTGATGAGTCTTTTTCTGCAATTGCAAGATGCAGAACCATATGAAAGAGTGAGAGACCCAATGGGATTTTGGAGGTGGGCAAGTCTTGGAGGTGAGGCTTATCTGTGTCTTTAAGCCAGTTCCAAGCTAGTGTGAGATTCAGAATTGCTCTTCACACCTAGGTAGAGCTCATGTGATAAACTATGTCCAAAAGTAAAATTTAGTTGTAGGCTGACAGAAGATCAGAGAGAAGAAAACTGCTCACTTAAATTAGCGGAGGTATGGTAATGGGGTAAGACAGGGTGCATGGAGACAGGCTTGTGGACAACTACATATGCTTCATTCAATAACAAGGGAAAATGTAGCCAGAGAGGCAGACACACTGAGGGAAAAGCTTGGGGGAGCCAAGACTGGCATTAGTTGTTTGTAACCTTGAGCAATATCACATTCTTCTATTCAGTTTGCCAGAGTTCCTGCTGTCTTGCAGTCTAAAACTCTTCTCCTTAATTTCTCTCAGATTGAATTTCCCTTATTTCTTGTTTGGATGATTCAAAACAATCTGTTGTTTCTTTCAAACTAACTGCTATACAAAAAGAAAGGAAAAGAAAGAAAGAAAAAAACAGAAATCTATTCCAATACAGAGATTTTCAGCAAGTAGTGCTCATATATCTAAAAAATATATAAAGAAGCAACAGTCTGATTGAGAATGGTATCCCAATTCCTCTCTAGCAACCTGTCAGGGAAAGATTGCTATACTGCGGCTCAGAGAGAGAAGTAAGAAAATGGGGAAAATGTGAGGAAAACAGTGCCTGTTAAAATTAAACGTATGTGGAGCATAGCCTACAGTGCTTAAAGCACAGTCTAAGAAAAGAATGCAAGCTGTAAAGTCAACATCACTTGCCTCTTTTATATCACAGGCTTTTCCCAGATTAAATAGCAGTGAATCTGCATAGGATCAGAAGTAGCCAGTTTGACATCTGTGCCATATCAGTGCCTCCATCTCCAGAACATGTCAAGGAGCCTGGGCAAGACTGTTGGGGACACTGTCTTCTCAGTAGCTCAAACTGCTTTATGAGTTTACTGGATAGGATTAAAGACAAAATGGCTATTATTTTAGCAAATGGACATAGAAAAGTTGCAACTAAAATATTAGGGTCTGTTTTCCCATGCACTGACTTTTTTTTTTTTTTAATCCCAGTTTAGGAGTGACAAAGTGTAATCCTTTTCTTGAAAATCAAGAGAAGCATTGTGATCCTCAGCGTTGGTCTGCAAATGCATAGTACAGACCAAAAGAGACTATGCAATGTATTTTGCCAAAGCAGATTCACGTTATTGGAAGAGTGAACATTACAGTCAGGCCAAGACTTTCTGAGAAATGGTATTTTTACTAAAACTTGTAGAGATTTTTTTTCTTAAAATTATAAACTCCTGTTCAAGTAAGATTTTTTGGGGTTCAGTCATCAAGGGACTTGCCTGCTGACTTCTAGGAAAAGAGGGGTTGGTATGTTTTATGAAAAGAATTATTACTAAGCATCCTTCTGTCCTCTTTTGATCAGGTCCATTTTAAATGCCTCCTGCAACCCAGTTGTGTTCCTGCTTTCCCCTAAGAAAATAATTGTCCATGCTAGTCAAACAAAAACTTGTAAAAATGTTTTTCTCCATCATGAAGATGATGAGACTTGCAACAAATGTTACTTCTAGGGAGATAAAAGCATTTAGTCCAGGTTCACTTGCCTGCCGGACTAATTTTCTTTGGGCATGGAATTCCAGTCATGAATTGGAGATCAAACCTCAAAACCCCTGGACTAGCACTCTGCTGAGCTTTCATGAGGCAAGTACAGGTGGACTTCCCTTCTTTTTAAGTGCTGTTTGCATGAGCAATTTGGCAAGCCAAAAGCTCTTTTTGCAGGTACATGTTCTTGTTTGGCTTCAGTGTTTCTTCTCCAGTTTGTGGGTATTGTGCATGATTGGAGGTCTTTGAAAAACTCGATACTGTAGTGTTTGGACTCAAAAGCAATTTTACAGGGAACAGGATTTCTCTTGTTTTGTCTCTTTCCATGAATGAGAGGGTACAAACTAAGAGCTTGGGAGGTACGATGGGTGGAATAGGGGATGAATTCCTGACGCATGTTTAAAAGTAGTTTGAGTCTTCAAATGTTGCATTTTCAATGTTTGAAACTGCTTTAACATCGAAGTGTGGGACAGTGGTATTTGCTGCTGTACAATTTAAAGAGCCTCTTCCTCATTTGTTCACATTTTCTGTTGGAAGTTGTTTGGTGGTGATTATTTGCATCCTTTCAAACTAGTGTTTACAAAGCTGAATTAATGTTTGGGGGGAAAGTACTTAATGGAAGTAAAATAGAAAGAGAAAGGGGCTCAGTGTTGTAAGCTTTCATTCCTGCCTTGTCCTACATGAGCCCTTAATAACTAAAATGAGTCTGATTTGCCTTTGGTCTTCCAGCTCCAAAACATGTTTGCCTGAAAATTTTTGTTGGATATTCTTCGCATGTTTTAATAATGTGACTTATGAGATAACACTTCTACAAAGTTATATATAAATAGACACACACACACAGACATACATGTACACACACTACATATAGACTTAGGAAATTATATGACACTATACACCTCCATGCCTGTATGTGGCAGCAACTACAGTAAAGAAGGGGAGGTAGTTCAAAATAGCATGTACAGTCCTTTATGGAGTTGTTATTAAACAGAATATGGTCTTGCCATCCTGGCTGGTGGAAGTGTTTTATTTCTGTGGGACTGGATCCAGGGGAGTTGCGTCTGAGGAAAGAGGATCCTAGGAAAATGGGGGAGTCTCAATGAGGTAGGATCAAAATCTAATCAGGGACAATGAAAAGAATCTGTGTTGGTTTGGAAAAGCATCCCAGAGTAGGAAATATATGATGCAGTATTTTGTCTTGAGAAGGTAAGAACATCTCATGTTCTACTATACAAACATACCATCTTGTGAGGGACTGTGGCTATCATTTCACAAATCCCAGCCCTTTGTGACAGATTTGGTGGCAGGCAGTATCGCACTGGTGGGATTTTCCAGTTTAGGACAGAATGAGTTTTCCTGTTACACTACAGCAGCATTTAACAGATGATACTTATGAAAGTCATTCAGGTACTAGTAACATGCAGGCACCTTTGCTGGCTAACAAAAGTTTCACAACAGCAGGTTTGGACAGGACACCAAGAGGAAGCTGATGTTGTGGTGGCACAGGCGCTGGTCATAAATAACAAGACTTTGGCTTCAAATTTCATTTTAAATCAGTGATTCTCAGCCTACTGTCCTCCTAGTAGTTTGTGAAGAATCAGCTGAGCTAGAGGAAAAGGGGCACCTCTGGCACTTCCATCAGTTTTCTATCATCTTCTTGTTCTTAAAAGAACTGAGGGCATTAGGCCAGATCTATTAACAGTCTGTTTGTCATAGCTTTAGACATGAAAGATACCTATTTCCTCGTGAAGGTACTTGCTTGCAATTTTCCATGCTACTTAGTACAGGGGCTAAGCAATGTCACTTGTCTGGCTTAAGACATATTTCACGATCAGGGATATTTAGCTGGTCTGTACTTTCCATGTTCTATTGAAATTTGATCTGATTCTTCCCAGTTTATGTTCCTTTGCTATTGAATAGTTTCCCAGCCATCTCCAGTGGGTATGTCTGAGTAATTATACTCACATAATTCAGTTTTGACTTACATATTTAACTTCTTTAAGTATTTTTTTCCTCTTTCTTCAGTCACCTAATGATTTTCCTGTTTTTTATTTTCTCCAAATAACTACTAGTTTGTCACTGTTTTTCCTGAAGTGTAGTATCCTGAATTGAGTAAGTTATTCCACATATGTTTAAGACTTGGGCCTCTTGGAAAAGAATATGCCTCTGAACCCAGAAGTAATAACTCAGTACAGTAAAAACAGTCTTTTTTTTTTTCAATTTCACATTATGCTAGAAAGATGCTGTTCGGCTGCTGAGTGCTTCACCTACAGCTCTCTTTTACCTTCATAATAATCTAGATTTTTCCCTTGGTTAAGTATGTCTCCTCTGTTTTTTTTTTTTCCTACATAAACTAACTGAATAGCCTCAACATTAACCTCATTCTGTGGTGTCTTCTCCAGTCTCTGATCTGTACTGTCCTCTTGTTTTTCTGTTTAGATGGCAGCTCTACCATGTTTCTCTCATGTTGCTTTCCTATAAGCTTTCCTATGTTACTTTGTTTTTCAAGAGATTAATGATAAATAAATAAGTAATAAATAAATAGAAAGAGTTAAAGACAGTTCTTGCTGATCTTTCACAGGCTCCATACTTTGCCAGTTGCCAGAGCAACTTTTATGCAGTCCTTCAGGCAGCCTCTCTGTGACAGAGAAACTGCAAACTAAGTTTGAGCATAAGATTCTGTAACATGCTGGTCGTAATCCAACCATCTCACAAGTCCCATTTCCTTTCACAGCTCATTTTGCTTAAGTGTACTATAGAAGTTTGAGGGGAAGAAAAGCACATGATTTTTTTGGCAAGGATATTCCTCATAAACCTTCCATTACTGTCTTTTACACTAATTTCTATGGGGAGAAAGCTAAACTCTCCTAACCTGAGTTTGTATGACTTTAACTCTGAATGCCATCTTAATAGGTCTTGCTTTTTTGCCATTTGATCTTCATACTAAATAGCCATTTAGTGAATAGCCATATATCAGCAGCTTTTAGATGGTTGTTCATATAAAAACGGATAATTCTCATTTCCATTTCTCTACATTCCATTTCCTTTATAAATTTGATATTGGATTTTTTTTCATGATATTTTGTCCTGTAAATCAGATGCAATCCATCAAGTTGGCTGAATATGTTTCAATATCTGGTCTTACCACAGAGCTCAGAATATTTGTACAACCGTTGCACCAAAACTGCTGAGATGTGAGCAAATGCTCATCTGAAAACCCAGTGCTCAAATCAGTAGCAGGTTTGGCTGCATCTGGCTTCATGAGCTAATGCACTATTTCCAGGAGTGTCTACTATATTGTCTTTAGCTCTGTGTGGCTAGAACAAAATTTACTGACTCCCAGAAAGCTGAGGGAGGGGAAGATGTGGCTTAAAATACATTCAATCAGATTGCAGAACGATTGCAGACATGTGATTTAACCAAGGTCCTGAGGTGTATTTGTGTGTGTGAGTGCACTTGCCTAGGTTTGTCTACCCTGTTTGCCAAGGCACAATGAGAGCATGTGATTTATGGTCAAGATCAATTGCCTTAACAAATAAAGCCAAACAAATCCAGACAAAAATTTTTGAATTACATGAATTAAGATTAAAAAAAAATATTTTGGTCTATTTGAGAATGCTAAGGCTGAGGTCCTGATTTTACCCAGAAATATTAATTATTGGTCTCAAGGGTTGACAAAATTGTTACAAGATCTGTGCCCAGGTTTATGTGGTCATGGATGACTTAGTGCTTGTTGTGACTGTATTTTTAATAATATCTTCTTAATCATACCTTTATTAATATAGGACTAGATTGGTAAAGAGGGATCTTTAGTGTTTCAGCCATGGCTTGTACATTTTGGCCACAAAACACACAGTTCTATATAGTATTTAAATATTTGGGCCAGTGGAGGAGAGCAAAGGTATTTTTGTGAATGGCTTATTCAGTGTGTATCTCTACTTCAAATTACTCGAATTAATTGATTTAGTCCATAGGTTTAGCAATCTGCAGATTTTTAGTCTGAAAGAATTTGCCAGCCCAAAAAAGTTACTTTTTTTTTTGTGGCATTTCTTTATGGTTATTCAGCAATCTATCTCCAAGTGTTTTATCATTCCCACCAAATCATGACTAAGCTGCTGACCCATAGCACAACCTCCCAAAACTTTATCCTTAGTCTTATCAATTTCACCTCTTTCTTATTTTTTCACTTCTTTATATTTTACTAGTCTTAAAATGAGACTTCTGCATTGACAATTAAACATCATTTAAAGTAATTTATTTTTCTGATAGAGTTTTATAGATAACTGCCTGCATTGATTAATTGGATATCATTAAGCTATCAATTAGATGAGATTAAGACTAAGTTTTACTGAAGATACAAGGTAAAATACTTTATTTATTTATTTATTTATTTATTTATTTATTTGTGTATGTCATGGTGGTGGTGGTGACTTCCTCCAAATTTGTACTCTCATTGAGATTTTGAATGACCCTGTTCTTCTCAGAATATTTCCTTAAGTGCATTATTCAGCAGGTGTTCAGAGTTGAGAATCCTGGGTTAAGTGATCTCTATTCTACTATTTTGACTAGTAGCTGACGAGCCTGGTGCAACATGAATCTCTTCCCAGAATAAGTGATTTCAATCAACTCCACAGGCTGTTTAGCAGAAAAGCAAGCCTCTGGTTCAAAACATCTTCACAACTTGTTTTTCAAAGATTTGTATTTGGGCTTTTGCAGGCTGATCGGACTTTATAGAGGAATATGAACATCTTAGTGTTGATGTAAATTTCGATAAGTTTTTATGCTGTGAAAAAACATTTTTTTTTTGCCTATAGGTAGCCAAGTCTATGCTGCTTGGATAGGATGAGAAATGTACGTTTTAGAATGGCAGTCCAATGTCACCTTATTTGCAGGACAAAGGTTTTAAGTTTAAACTTTGAGGGGGCATCTTGGAGTTGTCAGACAGAGTCCAGACTTAGAGTTTTCTTGACAGAGGTTCAATGTCTTCATTACTGCAAAATTCACATCTGCTAAAGTATGCAGCATCAGCTCAATGCAGATTTTATTAATAAAAATGGAATCAGAAACACCAGCAGCCATCCCAAACCATCTTTGCTGGGTCATGCATGGGTGGCTTCCTACACACATTTATGCGTGCATGTTTTTTTTCTGAGGTAAGAAAGATTACTCTTTCTGCTCCAAAGGTGGGGGTACACATGGAAATGGTCTGGAATAACCAGTTTCCCAGTTTGCGGCTTCACCATGAAGAGCAGTCCAGTTCTTCCTGATAACTCCGAGGCAGACATGGCCACTTGTGTGTGCATGTATGTGGGCGTGCATGTATGTGCCCTTGTACCTGCAGGTGACCGACCTCATGAAATTTTCCAGTGTATCTTGCATCTTACTCTGAATTGCGTCAGCCCCTTTGTGGGCCTCATTTCACTTCCCTCAGCTCACAATCTGTCTGTCATGACTCACACACTCTGGCTTTGATTTAGACTCCATCTGCTTTTTCACCCAGTCTCATCCAGTTTTTCTGTAACACACCATAGGAGAAATACAGTACTGGAGCAGAGCACATCCCTGTATTCATGTCGGGGTGGGGGATGTATGTTGACTCCACCCTGAGAGTTTCTCCCTCTCTCATCTGTCTCATTGCAACCATTTGACTAAGCTAAAAAATGTGGTGGAATTAAGTCCATACATGCTACTAATAAGGAAGGAGCAAAGAAACTTGGAGAAAATTGGACTTCCATGAAGGAGTGTGGCCAGATCAGTGTTGCCACTGGCTGGAATACACTATACATTTATGTGTATTTAAAAAGAATGTCCTTTCTCCCCTTCTTACACAAATGCATATCACAGTAACTTGAGGAAAAAAAAAAACAACAGTGATTTTGTCTTTTCTCCACAAGCAGAGGGGAAGGTGACACAAAGGTAACAGGGAGGCTGTTCATGTCCTTCTGCCTGTCAAGCAGGAATAAAACACAGCCCTCTGGTTGCAGGAGGCACCTGGTGTGGATGAGATGCTTGCCTCCAGACTGCTACTGCCTGCTCACAAGGACAGGGTGACCCTTGGATGAATGAATATACTTCGGTAAATAGGGAAATACTTTCTCCCACTAGCTTAAACAGAGGGATCATGTCAGGGAGAATACAGAATAGGCTAGGGAAATACAGGCAACAAAAGTAAATATCACCCTCTCCAAGAAAATAGCTAGGGAGATTTCCCCCTCCATCACTTTGTCTCAGACTCCCTCCATTAATGAAAATTACCTGAGAAAATTTAATATAAAGTCAGTCCTTGGAATTAAAGCCTGGACTCAGTTTTCCTAGCAAGACCTGGTTAGAGACAACTGATGTGCTTCTAAGAGAGCTTATGGAAAATCAGCTGTTAAGATGAAACAGCCACTTTAACTCAGATGAAGCTTTACAAATATCAGGAAAGGGCATGTGGTCCACCAGCCAGGAGTATATTAAGAACATATTCTTAGTATCTAGCTTCCTTTCCTGATGCTGATAAGTGGAAACATACCCAACTAACTGTTTGGGGCTGTATCTAAACATCTATATGCACAAAAACAATGATAGAAAAAGATGCAGAATAGTGGAAAGTTGCAGAATACGCACAATTTGATTTTACCTATTTACTGACAAACCCACAAGGAGAGTGTATTAAACAAAACAGCATCTTGTCTTTGGGTAGTGAGGTTTCACATGCATGATATGAACTAATGAGAAATGCCTTTTCAAGACAGAGATCAAAATATGCTCCAGATTTAGAACTGGAATAGAGAAGTTGCAGACAAAGGTGGAAGTCTCTGCTCTTAGCCACAACTGAGACAAGCTGGCAAAAATGAGAGTTGGATTTCTCAGATCAGAGGTATGCAAAAATATGTGGAAAGTAGGAAGTATAGAATTATCAGAAAAGGCCAAAAGTTTTAGAGAGAAATCTGTTAGAAAAGTGTGGAGAATGCAGCTTTTCTGATATATTACTTGGTGATCTGTTAACAATCCCTAATTTTTTTTTTTGAGTTCTTACATTTTAAGACTTTATGTTTGTACAAATTGTGAACAGTGATTCAGAGAGACAAACACAGATACTTTAAATATAGGTCCAAACATGCAATTTTACTCCTCTCCTTCTGCCACTGAGAATCACCCTGGTTAAACTTTTCCCATGTTGTTTTAAAATGTCATAGATGATGGGAAACCAAAAAGGCTTTCCTCCCTTCCAGTGCTTTTCCTGGCTGTATACAAGACAGGGGACATGGACTAAATATTATTCCTTCTGACTGTCTTTAGGCAACAGCTCAGCTAAATGACAGAAGACAAGCTTCTAATTACCTCCCCTACTTAAGAAAATCCCAGAGTAGAAATTGAGAAAGAGGCAGAATATTCTACATGGGAATGCTTCTGGGGCTGAAAGGTAAGAGCTAGTTAAAAAGATCTTCAGTGACAAGGGTGTGATTGCAAGCAGAAGCATCAATATGTTTCCGTATGCTTCTAGGCAGAAGGTCTAGCTGTGTTTAGACCGGTATGCATAGGTCCAGAAAGTCTGAAAGGATGACACCAATGGGGAATGAAAAGAGCTGCTCTCCTACTTTCCACATGGCAGATTGGCCAAGAGCATCAGCTTGTGTCCAGTATCCATGTCTTGTTATTGTTCCTTCTGTCACATTCTGTATATAGTGGCTCACCACAAATGAAAGCAAAGGCCTTGACAATTATGAACTTGTTCTTAGCCACCATATAGTCCATATCTCACTCCTCCACATGGTTGTATAGTCCAGGCAGCCTAACAGTGTTGACACAGGAAGCAGCAGAGAGATGGCATCAATGTTATGCTCCTTCTCCCAGCTGAATCAATCCTCTATGGGATTTAAAGAGAGCACCCACGAACACCTCTTTGAAGACTGGACTTATCAAGGATGGCCCAACTGAAGAGTGCAATAGACCACTTCTCTCACACCAGCTATAAGGGAACATCCTCATCCTCATCTTCATCCTCATCCAGGTCTGTGGAGCGTAGGCTTAGATCCTTGAGAATGTCTGAGATGTTTTCAGCAACTGGCCCTGCCAATTCCATCTCTTCCAGGTCAGTATCAGTGGCAGAGGTGGAGCAGAGGCCTTCCCCGTCATCACATAAGTGTGAGGGCTGGGGGGAATGGGAATGGAGAGGCAGTGGGCTCTCTGCCCTCAAGTCTGTTGCTTGCTGTGATGCTGCCATGCAGTTGTTTTGCCGGTTCCACACTTGAGTGGCCTGGCTGACCTTCTCACTGCTGACTGAAGTTCGATTGGTATCTCGGAAGCTGGCAAGGGGTGGGCGAAGGCGAACACCAGAGCGTGTGGAGCCCTCTATGGCCTTCTGAAGCTATTGGAAGAGAAAAAGATCAGAGAAAACAAAGACAAAAACTATCAAAAAAAAACGCAAGCAGGTGAAAGGAAATCCCACCCAATCATATCCAGCAGAAGTTCAACTACTCTTCAGGGTAAAGGGCTCACATAAAGAGAATTACAGCTATACTGCCTGGGCCTGAGAAGATCATATTTACACACGTGACTTATTTCACGGTAAATGACAAATTCCATGGCACTTTCAGAGATAGTAATAGCCACTTAGTTAAAAGCCCTACTTTTATGAAAAAGACCAACCAGCTAACATCTCTGTAAACAACATCTGCTGCCTCCTATAAAATACATTCATCCAGTTCCTCTACATAGCTACCAAAGAGTTGACTCAGAATGCAAGACTAGATTGAGAAATATAGCAATCACAGCTATTTATATTCCAAGCTGGATCCCCAGCAGATGTGAATGTTTTGTGATAATCCACAGGTTGTTTGCAGCTGAGAAGGAGCAGACAGGAGGATCTTTACTTACCTCTTCCAAAGCCAACACTCCCCTCAGCTTTCCCATACTGGTTACATAGGCATGACTGAGGCCCAGTAATGAGAACAACGTATGTGTCTATGAGCAAAAATACAAAAGACTTTTTCAGGACTTTGGAGGCAATAATGTGTTACTTTGTAGTAGACTTAGGACACAGGGTTTAGAAATGGGACACGCAAAAGCATATAGCTCTGCAGTCATCACACTAAAAAAAAATCTACCTCTTTCATTCCTTTTTCATAATTAACAAATACTTGGCCTTCTGCTGTGTACCCATAGTTATGAATATGTTGTTGATACCGGAAACATTCTCAAGGTCATTCCCATCCTCCATCTGGCAAACAAGAGATTATTGTACAACTAGCTGTGCATTTGAAGACTTGGGCAAATCATATTTCATTTGGGTTCTGGAAATAAAAATATCAGGTGATAGTATATATTAATATACATATCCATTTTCTGGAGGTAGTGATCACAGAATCAGGAAAAAAAAAAGGAGGGTCTGAAAGAAACTTCTGGGAGTTCTTCTCAGTCATCCAAGGAACTTCAATCCATTTTTTCAGCCAAGGCACTATTAACCATGCCCACATCATTCTTGGCCTTTTGGGGCTAATCTGTTCTTGATGTCAGAACCTTCTTACAGCATTTATTTCAGTACTTTCCTCACCATTGGAAGACTTTTTTTTCCCCTTTTTTTCTCCTGTTCCAGAGTGTTTCCCATTAAAATTTTAGCCTGATACTCCTTATCCAGTTCAGTGGGAACACTGGAGACAGGTTATTCTCTTTCTCTTACAAAGCCTTCTTAAAAAGACAGATCGTCATACTGCTCAGCAGTCTGTGCTTCTTCAACCAAAATATACCCTATTCTTTTACTTTTTCTTCATAAATCAGGGTTTCAAAAACTTTCAGCCTTTTCAGTGCTCACATTATGGATCATTTCTAACTGATTTATCTCTTCTTTGAAGCTGATGGGCTGCCCAGAGAGGTTGTGGAGTCTCCTTCTCTGGAGATCTTCAAAACCCGCTTGGATGCAGCCCTGTGCCATGTGCTCTAGGTGACCCTGTGTGTGTAGGGGGGTTGGACTAGATGATCTTTAGAGGTCCCTTCCAACCTTAAGCATTTTATGATTCTATGATTCTATGAACAGCAGCTGGACTGTAGGCCTTACATGAAGTGATTCTTTTGCAGATGATTCTTGCCTTTTTTTTAACCTCACATGATGTGAATTGAGATTATCCTTGGTTTACACTTCAACATGACATTTAACGTCTCATGTTAAACCCCACTTGTGATCTTCGTGTATCATTTCTTATCACTCTATATTCTCAAAGATAACCGTTATCTTATTTTCAGATTATAGCCAGTCCTTTAGAAAACTCCAAACTCATTTTGCTAATTTGTTCTTTTTTTTTGCCAAGGCTTAGATGTTACTTCTTTGGTATCAGTAATTAATTAATTTCGTGGGATGCATACTGATGGAAAGAAAAAAAGCACTGTACTCTTTTACTTCAGTGGGCAGCTTTCCTTCTGTATTGAGTAAATGTTCAATCATTTCTTATTCCTGATGTGCTTAAATAATGATTGCTTTTTCACCAGGTTGTTCCCTCCTAGCTGTGCTCTGGTTCTTCCAATTTTGTCCCTACCTGCAGTGCTTGTCTTTTAACGTCATCCTGAGCTGACTCTAAAAGTTGTATGACCTGCCTTTGTCTTTGCTTATGCTTCAGATTCAGGCCAGTGTCATGAAACTTTTCTCACACACTGAAGCAGGTTACAGATTCCTGACAGAAACACTCCAAAAAATTAATGAGCACTCATTGCAGTGCTGCACACTGACAAACTAGAGTGTAAATCACAGTGTCATGCTCCAGAAGAAGGCCATATAACTCTTCTGAAACAAAAAAATGTGGTGTACAAAAGCTATCTTAATAAATGAACTCAAGCTTCTCATCAAGAAGCCTTTCATCTTCCAGGAGACTCCAGGTATGTGTGAAGGATTACCGGCACAAAATGATTTCTGTAATGGGATGTGGAAGTTGCTGATGGGAAATGTAACTGGATGTGGACAAGATGAGTCAGTGAGAGAAGAAAAGAAGAAATAAGTCATAGGCTTGACTCGCAATGATCGTCAGTGGAAAAAAAAAAAAGGACATCTGCACCCACCTTATGCAGGGAAGTTCTCTCCACCAGTTGGAAAGGGGAAGGATCTATTCGGCAGCTGTCAAAGCATACATCCTTTTCCAGTTCCTCCTGTTCCCAAGCATCTATCTGACACAGAAAGAAGATGAATCAGAGTAATCCGCAGTCTTCCTAGCTTGTGCACCTAAACCAGACCCCTAGCATTCTCTTGTTAATGCTCCTTCCCTCCTGTGTAGTTCACCTATATGCCTTGCCCATTATATCATCCCCTTCAGGGCTCTTTCCTTGCCAGATACTAAATCCTTATGATAATACAGCAATTCCAGTAACTCAGTGGAGAGAAAATCATCTGGGAAGGTAAAGCTTTGCTCCTTCCTGTTTAAAGGGAACACAGAAACTTTCTGAATACAAAATAATAGTCCCTTTATGCAAAGCATGAAGGTACAACATTGACCTATTGAAAGATCCAGGTGAGGAGTGACCTCAGGTGAGGCAGTCTCTAGCCCAATACCCTTCTCACAGCTGGCCTAACTTCAAAGCTAGATGGGTTACTCGTAGCCTTGCTCAGGCCATCCAGCAGAAAAATATCATCTCGCTTAGTGAAGCTTGCCCGCGCTTTCTAAAAAGAAAATGGTTTTGTGTGTGACAGGAAGAATTACAAATGATAGGAAATGAACAAAAGAAGGAGCTGCTTGCCCTCACTTCCTTTGTGCATTCAGTCTTACCTCTTCTGGACTCATTGTATCAGCAACTTCTGCCAGCTCCTGCAGGAGAAAACACTGTTCAGTAGAGAGACAGAGCCCACAGTTTCACATGGTTCAGAAAGGAAAGATGTGCACTCTCCAAATTTTCTGGTCCCCTTCTAGTTCTAGTGTGTTAGTGAATGATTAGATTTTTTTTCTACTTAAGCATTATAAGTGTACTTTATACTTTCTGTCCTTCCCTTGTCAAAGATGGATTATGGAACACTTTTTGAGGAATTAGGTGCCTAAACATAGGGATCTAGTCGTGCTTTAGATTCTCTTGTGGGAGACAGGATAGGTGTGATATCAACCAACCCTGTGCAGATAGCTTAGATACACAAGGGCATTTAAAATGGCACAAGGCAAAACTGTCTTTTCATTTTTATTATTTGTCAAAGGAGCAAGGACTGCACTTTTTTTCCAGGTTAACCAATATAACATTAAGATTTTTGCTGGAAAAAAAATCCTAGGCTCATTTATAATGGCAGTTTTGACACCTGAGAAAAGTTGGCTCTATTTAGGAGCGTACATATTCCATATTAATCATGCCCTTTCTCTTTGGAGAGAGTTCCCCACTGAGCTTGACAGAGTTCAGGACCATAAGCAAGTCAACCTTTTGCCCAGATGCTAAATGGCTCTGTGTAGCAGGTTCTATTTCGATTGTATCCCTTCCCTCTTCAAAGTAATGCTAGGCCTTCCCCCTAACCTGTACAGCCCTCTCCATTTCAGGTGGACGGTTGTAATAGCACAAGAGTTGCTGGATCAGTTGTCTCAAACTCCAGAAATTACCTGAAGGATGAAAACAAACATATCAATTGGAACAAGTAAGAGAAAGAAATACAGAGTCCCATATCCATCTCCTTGCCCATGACAGACTGGGAAATTATATAAAGGACATATTAGATGGTACATGACAAAGTTCAGCCAGTAAAAACATCATTTGAGTTGTGAAATGGTGGCTGGAAAATGCCAGAATATTCCCATGCACTATCTGTTCATCAAGAAGAGGAAAACATTACAAAATAGTCCTTGCAGATAGTATTCAGAGATCAGTGTTCCTGATTTAAAAACAAACAAACAAACACACCAAAAAACAGGAATGAGACTACTGGCATAGCAAAGCACTAAACACAAGGGAGAGGAATTAATATTTGAAAGAGGGTAACAAAATCAGAATAATGGATGAGAAAAAAAGATTTTGTCAAAATGCAGATTAAATGAAAGGAAAGCAGAGAGAAACTGCTGTGACAGAGGGTTCTGCAGAATGTGGTTTGGGAAATGAGGGTGGAGAGGATTAGGGAATGACTTCAAAGACTAAGCATATCAACAGCCTGAATATGAGGGGTGCAAAAGAGTACGAGTCTACAGTTTGTACCAGCAGCACAAGATGAGAATGAAAATGACTGCAGAATTATTCTTGCAGCAGTGCAGACAGGATTTAGCAAAATGGAGGAGATAGGGTTTGCTGCTGTTGTGAAGTGAAATAAGTCTGTGGAGGAAGGTGGGCCAGAAACAATCACATCTGTAAGCCAAATGAAGGCAAGTAGGGCCCTATGAAGTCCCCTCTGTTCCACCCACTCTTGTACTTCTGCATTACTCAGTGCTAGTCTCACCTTAAAGTATCTCACAATGTCCTCATTTTGATGTGATTATTTGTCAGGTTTTGTAAGGGAGGTGGATGGCTGTCCCAACATTCTACTGCTATGGCTAACATTGAGTGGGTTTTCCCATGCCATAAAGACTTAGTGAAACTTGAGTGGTGTTCAGGAACAAGACTGTGCTACGTGCTATATTACACAGTCTCTTTTATCTTTGAATGGCTAAACACACTAGCCAGAGCCCTATCTTTCATATTGACACTCAAGATTTCGCTACACCATTGTGCTCACTTCCTCTCTGCATAGTTGAAGACACATCAAGGAAAAAAGTCCTCCATGAAATGTACATGCCACAAGAATCAGAAATGAGATATGAGTACAGTCTTGAAACTAAACCTCGTATAGACTGGGGTAGCACACAGAGAACACAATACATCAGTATTTGTTCACAATATTTATGCAGCTGAATCAAAGAAGTGTCTATTCAAGGGAGGAGTTGTTCGGTATTGGAAGATGGCTGAGAACAGACTAAACCACTTTAAAAATATATTTTTGGTTAGTTGTCAGGCTACTCTTCCCAGGGGCTATCCCCCTTCATTCAGGGGATAAGGAAGGCATAGGATAGGGTGCTTCCATGTAGAATCCCTAGAACGTGTCTGAGTTATTATTGCAAAGAATGAAGTGGGGAGTACTGACGGGGGAGAGCAACTTGGATGGGCCTACTTTTGCTGTGTTGTTTAAGGGATCACTATCTGAGGACATTTCCAAATTAGTTACTCTGATATTGAGTGCATTAACAAAATGCCTTTAATACAGGAACAGCAGAGAAAGCTGACAGTGACCAATCTTTTCTTTCAGTCTCTGGGATACCAGCACCTTGCACAGGCATGTTCATACAGTAAGTGTTAAAGCTTCCACAAACTAGCTACTATGATAGGGCTGGTGCATGCCAGAGGTCACCATACCTGAGGGTTGCTCTGTCCCCAGTGGTTCTGGAACTTGTTTAAGAGGACTTGTTGGGCCATTTGGTTCTTCTGGGTGACTGGGAGTGGGACTAGGGGGCTGAGGCAACTGTCATGGAAAGGAAACAAAATAAGGTCTATCCTGAATTTCAACCTCTCTCAATATCTTACTGTTTCTTGAGCAGTCTTTTTTGTAGTCTCTCCTCACTCACCTCTGCCTTCTCATTGTCATCCTCATCCTCATCAACATAAGCAAAAGATTCATGCTTCAGCTTGGGCAGGGCTGACCATGGTCCCTTGCTGTGCCCATCATAGGGTGCCTCAGCCAGCTTCTGCTGCATCTCTCTGTGGAGATGCTGTCGCCGTTCTGGGCTCATATGTCTCTGAAGGAGAGCCTGCAGTTCAGACCGCTCTACAGATCCTAAAAGGATCATGGACTCTGCAAGGCACAGAGCAGAGAAGCCATTAAGCACGCTTTGGAACATATTATCCCTCAAGATTTTGAAAATCCCCTTCTATACTCTGCTTTTTCATCCCTTCAAGCCCTTAAAAGTATGCTGATTCATACTGTGCCAAGCTGTACAAGAGGCATTGACCAGCCTTGCTAACTACTGGTAATACACTGTGGGGCTGTGGGAAGCTAATAATTCCTGAGTTCCACCACTTCTAGAGTACCACATCAAAAGCAGACTCTTTACTTATACTCCTTGTTACCAAAATTCAGTCCAGAAACCTCTCACATATCTTTCCTACTTTCTGTATCTGCTTCACTCTCCATGTACTAGCCAACCTTTCTGACCATCTGAAACACCCTTTTGTCATACATGGCCATCAAGGAGATTTTTAGGATGATTAGTGGGTCACACTGCCTCCTTCAAATTATGAAAATTGAGAGCTAGTTTCTTTAATTCTTTAAGTCTTCAGGAATGACTATTTTTTTCACATAACTTACCTGGAGAGTCCACCAAAGGCAAAGTCTTTACAGTGGTGCTTTGAAGTAGAGTTTTCAAGTCCCGGTATTTACAGTTGGAACTAACGAATTTCACATCTTGAACCATAATATCCTCAACAAAGATATTATACTTGCTGTGAATTTACGGACAATAATGAGAAGAGTTAGTGTATTAAAAGTGTCCAATAGATAAATTCCCTAAAGAAACATACGCATTTAACATTTATTTTAAAAATATTCTCTATAGTTGGTTAATAATTTTCTGTGGGAGCATGCAAAGAAGACTGCTCAATGTGACCTACACAAAGTAACTGTATTTTCATTACAATTCTATTCCATTCCATTGACCCTCACCAAAAAAGCACACACATATATAATATATATAAATATAGATGTATGTGAATTACTGAATTTTATTTTAAGCCAACTGTCCAAATAAAATGATATTTCAACATTTTGGAGGAAAAAAAAATTCAAAAAGCAATGGAAATGAGGCATATGTTTTATTTAACTGAAGCAGTTTGATCATATTAACACAAAATCAATAAAGTTGCAGATGATTCAGACATGTCCTTTCAGCAAAAAAAAAAAAAAAAAAAATTCTCCATTTCTGTGTATGAAAACTTGTTCTACTCCACCTTTTGTTTTGTTCTCATTCTAATTCTATTCTTTTAATTTATTTTTATTCCTGGTCCCTTTTTCTCCCATGGTATCACCCTCTTCCGTTTTATTCTCTACGACTCCCCAGGTCCCACATCCCTACCTCTACCTCTGTTTGTACTGCACCTTATGTGATTCCAGCCCAGGTCTGGCAGGTAGGGCAATTTCTTCACCTGGATGATGCTGTCATAGAGGCTGGGCTGCAGACTCTGGGCCACCATGTTGGCAAGAATGACAGCCACCATCATGGGGAGGATGTGAGAGATCTGACCTGTCAGCTCAAAGCAGATTACAGCAGTGGAAACAGTGTGGCTTACTGCTCCTGTCAGAGCTGCTGCGC
>NW_010579280.1:808522-819152 GCF_000705375.1 Tinamus guttatus | reverse complement strand
AGAGTGATGCCATGATTTCCCCAATAAGACGGCCAAATGCAGCACCTGGAAAACATTACCAGGGATTATGGAATTAGCATCTGCTGCACATCTGTGCTAGAAAATCACTAGCATATTTTCTAAAACCAGCAAAATCAAACCTTACATAAAGATGACGCTAGGGGCTAAAAGCTAGTGATCTCTTTCAGGAGAAGCTGCACTCCAAAAGAAGGAGAAGATGCATAAATATCATTGTAACCTCCCATATTTCTCCACTTAGGAGAAATACAGTCACAGAAGTATTTGTGATCCCAGAGAGGAAGAAGTATGTTTTTAAAGACATTAAATTTTTTTGAACATTTTGTGTAACATCAATCCAAATCATAGTTAAGGCTCTTTATGCACTCAGTTTATGAAAGTCCAGACATTAAAATCACTGTTTCAAAAAAGGCATTAGGTGGAAAGGGACCTCTGCAGGTCTCTGATCTGACCCTTTGAGATCAGGCAACTTCGGTCTTTGTCCAGGCAAGCTTTGAAAGGCTCCAAGGATGAAGATGCCCCAGCCTTTCTGAGCACCCTAGCCTTCTCTTCTCCATGCTGAACAAGCCCAGCTCCCTCAGCATGTCCTTGTTTGTTAAATGCTTTAGCTCCCCAGCTATCTCAGTGTCACTTCACCACTCCTGCACTTGGTCAGTGCCTGTTGTACCTGAAATGGCACAGTATTCCAGAATGGTATCCCAAGGGTTGAATAGAGGGGAATAACCACTTCCCTTGCCTTTCTGGCTGATCTTTTTCTAATATAACCTACTTCATGATTAGCTTTCATGCAAAGGCACTCTGCTGACTCATGTTCAGTTGCCACTTAACAGTACGCACAGGTTCTGAACACAATTGATTACATTTGAGTTATGGATACTTAATTCCATGAGCTTGTGTTCTTTAATCTAAAATAGCTTTTCTTTCTTAACTGCAGTATTGGTATCTTTTTTTCATCTTGAAATTAAAAATAATTAAAAATCAATGAATGTGTCAGCATATTACACACAGAAGTAATGAGTAAGTGCTGGATTACATTGTTGCTACTAGTTTTGAACTTGTCTCCTAGCTGGTCTTCAGGTGGGAAAGGAGCAGCTATTACTAATTATGTTAGTTACCATGCTTCCCATAACTTGGATTTCCCTATGTAAAAGGATTCCCTCAGCATTTGAACCCACATATCTGGAATACAGGACAGAAGCAGGGGCTCATAGGCTGGCATTAGGACTGTTAACAGAGATGGCATAGACACAAAGTGGTTACCAGACTCCTCATCCTCTCAAAGAATCCTACTGTCTAATCTACTCTGTCTGGTAGACATATATCCTGCAACAGAAATTCAAACTCACCCAGAACAAAAACAGGCATGAAACCTCCACAGGGTATTGGCATGGTGGTGGCAATGACGGACATCCAGAACTAGAATAGAGGTAAAGGGTAGGATTGTTAGTGAGCCGTGATAGTATTTTCTGCAGTCCCACTCTATTGCCCAGCCTATGAATCTATAAAGATATATATTCTCGGGGAGCTGGCAGCTCAAGAAGAAAGTAAGGGCAAATGGACTATGGGGAGTGAAAAGATCTAGAAAAACTCCAGCAACACACCAGCAGAGAGGCAGAGGACCTCCGGGTAACTAATATGATAGCAGTGAAGTCACAAAGGCCAATAAATCAACATGGAGATTTCCTTTGCCTACGAATTTGGAAAGTGAGATTTCCCATGCTCCCAACAGCTTTTTTTTTTTTTTTTTTTTTTAATAGAATATAGACTTACAGACAAATTTAGGTAGGAAAGGATCTCTGGAGGTCTCTCCTCCAACTCTGCTCTCAGGAGAGCTAACTCAAAACTTGGATCAAGTTGTTCAGGGCTTTGTCCACGTGATTTCTGAACGTCCCAAGAGTGGAGATTTACCAGCCTTTATGGCTTGAGCCAGAGCTCAACCATTTTCAGAAGAGATTTTCTTTCCAGATGTTCCAGTGTAGTAACTTTCCTTTATTACAGCTCGTATACATGGTCTCTTGCCCTCTTACTGTGTTGGGCACAATGATAAAAACTGGTATGGTAGTGCTGAGACCCTGCTGAATCCTGCACAGGTAGTTCAGCCCAGAACATGTTGTTTTCTAGAGGCAGCAGCTTAACCTCACATATACTGCAAAGGCCAATAAGCTCAGCTCTTTTCAGACAATGTAGCAAGCAGTTTTCATAGTCAAGGAATAAACAGAGAATACTGTTATTTCAATAGTTAGTACAAAGGAATGTACTGGTAAAATCTCCTTTGCTACAGCAGTACAATAGTCTGTAGGGAAGAGGCAACCATAGTGCAGCACATCAAGAACAATACTCTCAGGTTTCCCTTTTAGAACTAGAAAACTGTATGCTCTTCAGGTGGGGCAGTGCCTTCCTGCTGTTCAAGGTCCACTTTTGAGGAGGAGATACCTCTGCAGAAACATTTGTAGCTATAGATAGATGAGATGCTGATTTCCTTAGAGAGGCACTTTAGTGAGAGGAAATAAAACCAAGAGAGCTTTCTCTCTTCTAGAGAGAGAATTTCTTCTAGAGAGAGAATCTTCTAGAGAATTTTCTTTATAGTTGGCACAAAAGGAAAAGAAAAAAAAAGAAAAAGAAAAAGAAAAAAGAACACAAGAAACAGCTTTCCCTTTAGGAAAGCTCTCTGCAAAGACGACAAAGAATAAGTAGAATGCGTCTTACAGCCCGTGATCAAGAAACATTCTGGGGCAATGGGCTGGACCATCTATTTGATATTTGTTATTACTCTTCTGTCCAAAAGCCATCTGATCTTTTAGTGGAGAAGTTCCTGGTTGGCTACAAAGTCACTGAAGCTGTAAAAGGGGAACACTGCCAACTGAGCTTCTCCTGTTATGTCAAACCAAGGCCAGATGCATCTGAGAACTGGGACTATGGTGCGGTGGAGAATCATGCCAAATCTTTGCCCAGAGTCAAAACAGCTGGTTCTTTTTCTATATGATCTATCCCAGTCCAAATATATTCAGAAAAAAAAATGGCTTGGAGCAGCTATCTAGTCATTTGACAAAGCATTAGTAATTTTCTAGTGACAGCAATAACATGGAACATGGCCAACAAACCTAGATTTTCAAATACAGATCTTTTAACGGAGAACAGATGGAATCAGAATAGATAGATCCTGTAGTCCATCCACCTTTCATTCAGATAAGTAAGATCATATCTTCTTGATACACTATAAACAGAATTATCATAGGAACGAAACCCTGAACTGTCTGTCAGAAATTGGATACAGTGTTTTTACTTTAGGTGTAGTCAACTGTGTCAATCAGACATTAAGTTCTGATCTGCCAAAATGTTTGATTGATATCGCTAAGTTGTCTCTGCGCTTTCACACCTTCATAACAAAGTAATTCCCCATTTCTGTGCTATTCTTCCCTCTTTCCTCTTTATTTTTTTTGCTTTTAGGAAAACTTTTCCTGCTACTTGAATTTTGAACAATAAGTTTTTCTTCTTTCAAATCTCTTGTCTTGCTCTATCATGTATCTGTTACACAGTTGATTTTTTCAAAGCCCGAACAGTTGTAGTTTCCTAAGACTGTATCAGCCAAGAACATTTAATTTCCTATTGCTTTCCCAGAAGTGAGCAAAACTGGGCTCAGCTGAATTTCTTCATGAAATTGCAGTGCAATTAGCAAATCCTGCAGCCTAATGAACACATAAAACGTACTTGTATGGTTTTGTTAGACTCCTGTCTATAGTCAGGAATATGAAGCACACAGTATCAGACTTAGACTACATATAAATTACCAGAAAACTTTTTACTCGGTAACTTATTTTCCTGGACCTTGAGAAATCTATCCTGATACAGTGGATCCTGAGGGTCATTCAACAGAGGCATAAGCAACTAGGAAAGAGGGAAGGAGGTCAGTAAATTAAGGTCAGGAAACCAATCCGTCATAATATTTGTCATTTTTCATTCAAAGTGGGCAAACATCACATCAAAAGATGTAAGACCTCACTCTAGTTGTAGTGCTTCATTCCATATCTGTCAGCATCAAATTGGCAGTGCACAAAATATTTTGAAAAGGATTGAGAATTATCGCTCTGACTGGAGAAAGGTTATGATGGTCTGTTTCCTACCTTCATGAGAAAGAAAAGGAGGATGATGATGAAGACGCTGACTTTGGGATGGATCCAGGCAGCAGATTTCCCTAGGATCTGGGGATCCCCCGTGTATTTTGCCCAGGTATAGTTATCAAAGAGAGAGCTGATGGCTTCCCGTGGCATCAACTAAATGGCAAGAAAACAGTGATGAGCCATGATATTATTTTAATTAATGTTCTAACTCTGTTCCTACAAATTGGGGCAATTTTTAGTTCTAGGCACGATGATTATGAGACTTTACTTACATTTTTAATCTTCAGAAAGAGAGATAGGACTTTACCTGAACTGCGGAAATGATAATAACTACTTTTTAATATACATGAGGTAATGTCTTATTAATTTGCTTAGGAAAGCACACATTTTACAGATTTTATATAAAGGAGGTAGATCACGAGTCTCAGAATATAGTCCCTTTCCAGTTGTAACTGCTACAACTAACTGCTAAATTTTCTTTCCACTTTCCTGTACGTAAGCATTTTGGGGCATAGGAGAAGGGGAAGCTTCTCCCCAGAATTACACAGAATTGCAAATGCACGTCCCACTCTCACCTCTCCAGCCATGAACTGGCCAAACCCTGGAGGAAATGTCATTGTTGCTATAAGGAAGGTTATAACCCCTGGGTATATGAGGCGGCTGAAAAGAAAGAAGAGAAGTTTTTTAAATATAATGTCAACGTCACGTTTTTGTAGCACTATCTCTTCAGGAGTATGACTGCTATTTCTATGAATGATATCTGCTAAAACTGCTCTAGAGTTCTATTGCTGACAATTTAATACCCTGCTACACTGATCATCATCAGTCTTTAAGAGTTTAACTGACAGTAAAGGAATTTTTTTTCCAATCACAGTTAATATAATGAGAGGGAGAAATGGATGCATGCAGGAATGTACGAAATGTGCAGAATTAAATATAAAAAGATGATGTGAACTTTCAATGACATACTGACCCATTCCCAAAACCTAGCATCTCCTGCAGTTGTCCTGATTATTCCACTTTTGCCTTCCAACCCCTGTGTCATATATCATGTCCTACTGAGTAAACGTAGCTATTCAATTTGGATATTTAAACATGGGTATTTCATAGATTTCTACATGCATTCCATCATTGCATTAATTCTTATGTGAATATTTTCTTTACTTTCTCTTGAATTGCTAACTGCCACAGTTGTGAGGGTCCGGTACAGCTGGATCATGTGGGACTGAAGCCATCCATATTTTGCCACCTGTGCGTCCAACCCCAAGCTGGGCTTCTGCAGGGGTATGCTGTGAGCCCTCTAAGGCACTAAGGAAAATGAACTTCACATGCTTGACTGGCATTGCCAAGCCCCCCTCTGACAAGTTACTATGTTCATTATGGAGTCTTCTGACTGAAGTGCCATGCTATTCAAGACATAGCACATAATCTTTAACTTATTGCAGTCTAAGAACCTATACTAATCTGAAAAATTAGTTGAAAAATTTCCTTGCTTTTCAAACTTCACTCCACTCCTGTATTTACTTTGTTATGGTTTTGATGATTCTGCAGGTACCTGCAGAAAATCCTACATAATAAAGACATATTTTTCTTCCACATCATAAATAAAGCTATTTTGAACTTCTTTTTAACTACAGATATTTTTTCTGCTCAGATATGCAAACTTTTAACAAATGTAGGTCCTCCATACCTCTCAACTTCAAAAATTCTCATAGCTTCACATTTCTTCTATAAAGAGACTGAAGATTTTTAAAATTAGACACATTTTATTCTTCAGCTTATTAACAGTATCTTTGGATTTTTTTGAACAAAAAATATTTAAGTGCTTTGTAAAACCTTTATTGCTAAGCAGAAAACTTAGCATTTTTTTCATGTTTTTCTTCCATGCAGCTATTCATATAATTTGGTTACTATCAGTTTTAGATTTGGGTTCTTCAGTATGCAGTAATTGGAATGCTGAAGCAGATTCTTTACATTTTTCTATATATTTTGGCTTAAAAAACATTTTTCCTTTAGATTTTTCAGATGCAGCTCCATTTCAGTTGTATCTAATTTTCTTAACATATAAATACTGTTGAATTCCTGGGTCGATTTTTGATTTTTCTTTTCTTTAATATATTCTAAAAAATAAGCAATACCTTTTGATTGATCTACATGATCACTGATTTTCTAATTAAGAACATTTTCTATCCAGTCCAGACAGCTTTCCCTGTCCTCTTAATAAATATTGCAGTAGAGTGTCCTTCTGAAATCAACAGGCTATTGAAATTATTGCAGCTGGTCAAGAAGAAAATTCAGCTTAGAACCGATGTACGTTTTCAGATATTTTTCTTTCAAATAAACTCAAATTCTCATACCATCTCACTACTCAAATATTTCTACTAGTTCAGAGAAAGCATTTGGCACTATCCAGTGCCAGTAGGACATCAAATCTGATCTCTAAAAGAGAGTATCCTCAAAAGTACTCACTATTTGGTAAGAAACTGGCTGAGAGCTGTATGACGCCGGATGCATAGGACCACTTGTCGATTGAAATAAACGAAAAATGCTCCAAGGAATCCAGAACATATCCTAGAGAAAAGGAAACGAAATAAAATCATACCAAACAAATACAACATGCAAATT
The DNA here is from genome assembly GCF_000705375.1 of Tinamus guttatus. The sequence continues at coordinate 812,391 of NW_010579280.1, read as the reverse complement.
ATCATCCAGAAAACTGACTTGTCATATTTTTCTTCTTCAGCTGTTCAGGAATCCTTTTAAATTTTATTTAGAGGGTTGTTCCTATAGCAACTCACTTGAAGAAACTAGCTTCCTAATGAATGGAAGAGACCACTTTGGACCTCCAAGACAAACACATTCACACACTCTCCCATTTCACTGCTTAAAATTTTGCTGCCTAAATGGAGGAAATCCCGTGTCAGCAGGTGATGTCCAATTCCAGGACACAATAAGGATGCTTCTGAATTCTGCCTGTTCCTCTCCTTTTCTTTGCAGTTCCCTGGTCTATAAAGGTTTCTAAATATGCCTGCTGCATACACACACACACACACACACACACACGTATGCGCAAGCAGTGGAGAAATAAACTATGACTGTTGGCAGGACTGTTATCATGTGATGACACTTCCATTTGAGCTACAGCTTGGTTGAATATAGGGTTTATCCATAGTTTCACTCAGAATTAGTGTACTGAAAACTAACTATTGCATAAATTTCTGTGCATGTTTCTGATTTTGATCGGTCAAATACTTGGGTGATGAAAACAGTATCACTGCCTATAAAGAAAGACTGTAAGATCTTAGAAAAGATTAGAGAATCAGCCCAAAAAAGTATAGCTGTCTGTAAGAAATCATCCTTATAATCTGTGCCTTAATGAGACCTGGGTAAATAGGGCCTAATACTCAAAGCTGAAGTTAAAAAGGAGAGCTCTTTTCAAATCCGATAAGAGGAAATATTATTTTTGTGGCATATAATTGTCACATAATACTGAGAATAAATAAACAACTTTTTCATTCTTTATTTTTTTTTCTTTTTTTTTCATATGTTCAGCAGCTTTTTGCTTTAAATATCTCAATAAAATATGTTTTTAGTTATTTCAAAAAATAGAGTCACATTTTGAAAACTTCCTGCCATGAGTTTGGCTGTTTAAAAGTGTCATAGAAACAAATTATTTCTAACATAATGCTATTTACAGAAAACATAATGTGTCCAATGAACTTCTTCTAAATAATTTAAACTCTTACTTGTCAGCTGTACTTACTTGTACTGCTGAGCTAGACCAGTCCCTTGGGCAACATAAGCATTTGGTAGCTGCACAGTGAACTGAATCACTTTATAATACTTTGCATCAATAAAGCAAATCCCTCCACTCCTGCTTATCAGTTTGCTCCCAAAAATAGAAGCGCTTCTCTTGTAGAAGATCTACCTATCTGTACTGGTTGACTGGCTCAGATTTTTATGCTACCTGAAAATAAAGAAATAAGCTGGATACTGAAGCGAGAGAGACTGAACTTTAAGAGAGCTGTAGCATTCAATTCTTGAACTTTTTAAATTTTTCTTTTCAACACTATACTGGCCTTCCTGGCCTTTGAAAGTATTTCGCATCCATCCTGCTACACTCCCTTGCTAGCCTGTGTGCACTACAAAAACAGGTCTGCCAATTCAGTTCAAAAAAAATGACAACAGGTTTTGTATTTTATTAATGAGCAAGTGAAAGCATGCAAGTTTATTTAAGGATAAGGAGAACAAAGTGGATAAATATGATTAGCAAAACCTCCTGGTTACTGATAGATTTTAAATACATATGAAGTCTATAAAAATCCCCCTTGAGTTCTGCTGGCCAAGTAAATGATGCATGAGCAGCCTCCCAAAAGAAGATGGAAAATCCAAAGGAGTGGGAAAACCTGAACTATGCTTCTGGTCTTGGAGCCAGTGCCTCCCTCCAGCAAAGGGGATGGCCAGCACAAATAGTTTTTCCTACAATGTATTCTCCTCACTACTGTTCTGCAGTTATTTCCCTGGAGCCTTACAACTCTAACTCGAGAATTTTCCTAGCAGAAATTCCAAACTCAGATTTTTCTCCAATATTTCTCAATTCACTTCCCATTTTTTTCCCAGATTCTCTTTCATTTCCTAAGATTTTCACAAATTTCCACAAATGAAAACAACTCAGATATCCCAATAAACAACAACTGACACAGATCTTAATAACTGAGCCATTGTTCCCACTGCTCCAATTTCTATTCAGCTATTTTTTGCCAGCACCTTATGGTACATAGCTCTTTTGGAACGCATAACCATTCTGTTCCTGTAGAAGTCAAACTTCATGGTTAAATCTTTTGTCCCACCCTCACCGCCCCCAAATCCTCTAAAGTCTTTTTTTCTCTGATTTCCCTTGCTTGTTACTGGAGCATTAAGTTGTAATGTACTGATCGCGCAGATCTTAAGAAACTGCATATAATTTTATACCTATCCAAGCTAGAAAACACTTGGCCTTAGTCTCTAATGCAGAGATGCTCCAATATGGTAGAAAATAGTCATGCAAATTAGTCTTAATTTATTCTAACCCATTCTTCCCATTCTCCAGGCTGACAGAACATTTCTGCCTGGAGATGACCTTTCCATAGCAGAAGTCTCCAAAACACCACTTTCTCTTTTTTTTTTCTTCACCAACAGCCCTCATCTCTTCCAGGTCTGTGCAAATAAACTCAAGATAAAGAAAAGAACTACTGTCAAGCAAAAGGCTACACTGACTTGTTCAAGTCACCTGAGAATGCCACCAAAATGGTTAAAGGACCATTGAGTAAACCTATACCTGGAACAAATTCTGAGCTAGATTTTTCTTTCTGAGCTTAGTATCTGAAAAACGTGGGTGAAAAGGAAATGACAAACACCTAGTTACTACCTCAGTTTCCTTCTTTACCCATCTGTTTTCATGATACCTTTTCCTTAAGGCAGAATCCCGACAAGCAAAGGACTTTCTACAGAACTCATAGAATAACCTTCATACTGCAAGGAACTGAATCCCTGTAGACTTACCCTATTAAAGCAAATGCTGGCAGCTCTTGCAGATCAAAGGGGAAATCCATGCGAAAGTTAGTTCTGAACAGGGCTGTGATGGTGACTGTGTAAGAGAAGAAAAAGGCAGAGAAGGAAAGGGAACAGTGAGGTGAGATGCTAAATGCCATAAAGCTGGGGGTAGGGAGAGAGCAAATAGCTATATACATGTATAGTTGCATAATATTATATCAAGTATTTCAGGTGTGCACACTGCTCTGATTTTGCTACTAATTTCGAGCACTTGTGACCTCAGTAGTCTAGGTGGCATAGGTTTGTGTTCAGAGAATGTATATATTTTTAGCTACAATCCCAGATTTTTAAAGACTTTCTTTTTTTTTTTTCATTTTAGCTGTTCTTTAGAATATAAAAGGTCTTCCCATTTTGCTCACTGGCTCGATAAAAACTCTTTTTGCCAAGGCAGATAGTGCTCATATCCCTGGAGAATCCTTGTCACATACAGTTGTGATTGCTTTCTGAAAACGTAGCTCAGATCCTCTTTGAAGTTACATCTGTGCATTTTTTATGAGTGGTTCCAAAAGAATAAAACAGTCTTACAAACCAGAGATAGAAAAGAATAGCTAATACCTCTCTTCTCCAGGACACCTCTCCTTGTAGTGTGGCACTGCAAAAATGACTCAAATGGCAAAAACTCCTCTGCATTTACACGGAAGTGCCTAATTATGTGGAAGTGGTAAAAATCTGTATGCCAACAGGCGAAGTCAAAAATACCAAGCCCATACTAGGTGGAGACATAGCTGAGCGGATATAGGTATAAATCCCAACCAACTTTTAGCTCCAGGCTTCTGGATCAAGGAATTGTCTGAACAGTAAGAAAAGAAAGCAAGCAATGAAAATCAAGCATAATATGATAGCAATGGGAGACCTTAGTTACTTAGCATCTGGTTAGACAGTACCAGGTTTAAAGCAATGATTTAATCAGATCTTTGTGGGATATATTACCTAAGATACATGAGCCTGTTTAACAGCATTTACTGCCCAAAATGGAAATC